>CAUYLG010063169.1:0-77293 GCA_963573385.1 Cacajao melanocephalus
CCCTGCCAACATGGTGAAACCCCGTGTCTACTAAAAGTACAGAAATTATAGCAGGGGGTGGGAAGGCTGGAGAGGGATAATATTAGAAGAAATACCTAATATAGGTGACAGAGGGATGGAGGCAGCAAACCACCATGGCATGTGTGTACCTGTGCAACAATCCTGCAAGATCTGTACATGTACCCCAGAACTTGAAGTACAATTTAAAAAAGGAAGAAAACAAAAACAAACAAACAAAAATACAAAAAACTAGCCAGGCGTGGTGGTGCATGCCTGTAATCCCAGCTACTTGGGAGGCTGAGGCAGGAGAATTGCTTGAACCTGGGAGGCAGAGGATGCAATGAGCCGAGATCATGCCACTGCACTCCAGCCTGGCAGACAGAGCAAGACTCTGGCTCAAATTTATATATATATATACACACACACACACACACACACACACACACACATATGTGTATTCCATATTGGGTTAGTTGTGTTAATTTGTGTTTTTCAAGTAATTAGTCTATCTCATCTAAGTTGTCAAATTTGTGTGTAAAGACTTGTTCATGATATAATGTATCATAGTACATATGATATATAAAATATTATATTAATAATATATTACATTAATGTTATATAATAAATGAACTGATTATAAAATATTTTTATATTAATGATTTATATCATATATTATTAATTATGTTATTAGGATATACTATATCAGTATATATTATTAGGATACAATATATATCCTTATATATGTTATTATGATATTTTATATATATATATATATATATATATATATATATATATACTCCTAATAATCTTGAGGGTGTTTTTCCGCCTCCATTTTTTCACCCTAATCTGCCTCTTCCCTTTGCCTGCCAGCTAGTGCTCCGCTCCTCTCCACCGTCTCTCCTGTTTACTTCCGAATGAACTTTTCACAAAAGTGTGGGGCACTCCCAGTCTCGTTTATGCACATTTTAAGCACTGTGTTGAGATTCGTATGTAGCTGCTATTTTAATTTCCACATCACTTTCTGGTTTTTTTTTCCCCTTCTTTGCATGCTCGACTTTAAATATTTCTGCAGCATAGGCTGAAGCTGAGTCCAGTTGGGGAGAGACTCAAGGCGGGATAAACTCAGAGTCGAGGAATGCTGTTTCCTACTGGGAAGGCTCCGACCTCACACAGGGGAGTAAAAGGTCTGTAAGAGAATCTATTTTTTTTTTTTAAGACGGAATTTCACTCTTGTTTCTTGTTGCCAAGGCTGGAATGAAATGGCATGATCTCGGCTCACTGCAACCTCTGCCTCCCAGGTTTAAGCGATTCTCCTGCCTCAGCCTCCCGAGTAGCTGGGATTGAGGGTGCCCGCCACCATGCCTGCCTAATTTTTGGTAATTTTAGTAGAGACGTGATCTCACTATCACGGCCAGGCTGGTCTCGAACTCCCGACCTCAGGTGATCCACCCGCCTCAGGCTGCCAAAGTGCTGGGATTACAGGCGTGAGCCACCGCGCCGGGATAAACTTTTTGGGAGGAAATCATCCAGAAACATATCCTTTTGATATCAGCAAAGTCTACAGTGATATCCTCTTTTTATTCCTGATATTGGTAATTTGTGTCATCTCTCTTCCTAAAATTTCTCAGTCTTACCAGCGGTCTTCTTTTATTGATCTCCTAAAGGAATTTTTGTTGTTGTTGTTTGTTTTTCTGTTTTTGTTTATGCTCAGTTTCATTGATTTTTGCTCTTATTTTCATTGTTATCTTTTTTCTATTGGCTTTGGGTTGATTTAGCTTTTGTCACCACCTGGATTCTTCAACTAAGAGCTTAGATGACTGACTCTAGGCTTTTTTTACCCCCCTAATGTATGCCGTTAGTGCCATGCGTTTCTCTCTCAGTGTTTTTTGAGGTTGTTTTGAAATTTTTGATATATTGTGTTTTCATTTTTATTCAGGTTAATTTATTTTTTGATGTCTATGAAGACTTTCTCTTTGTCCTACGGACTGTTTAGTAGTGAGTTGTTCATTTTCCAAGTCTTTGGATATTTTTCTGTTGTCTTTTTGTGACTGACTTTTAGTTTGATTTCATTGTGGTCAGGGATCATACCAGATGAGTCAATTCTTTTAAATTTGAGGTTTGTTTTATGGCCCAGGATATGTTCTATCTTGATCTATGTTCTGCGTGGATTTGAAATGAATGTGTGTTCTGCTTTTCTTGTCTGAACTCTTCTATAAATGCTGACTGATTCTGTTGGCTGAAGATGATTCTGAGTCTTCAATATGCTTGCTGATTTTCTGTTCAGTTGTTCTATAGATTATTATGAGAGAAATGCTGAAGGCTCCAATGTAATTGTGGATTTGTCTATTTTTAAACATTTTATCTTTTTTCTTTACATATTTTGCAACTCTGGTTTATACATATTAGGATTGTTATGCCTTCTTGGCGGATTTTTAATTTTTTTCTTTGTTCTAAGCAACCCCAAAAGAATTGATGTATGTTAAAAAAAATGAGGAACAATTGGTGATTTTTATGCAGAAAATAAATAATCATTAATAAATAAATCTATTTTGGAATAAAAAATTTTTTTCTTTGTTCTAAAGTTTATATTAGGCCAGATGCAGTGGCTCATGTCTGTAATCCCAGCACTTTGGGAGGCAAAGGCAGGTGGATCACCTGACATCACGAGTTTGAGATCAACCTGGTCAACATGGTGAAACTCCGTCTGTACTAAAAATACAATTATTAGCCGGGCGTGGTGGCACATATCTGTAATTCCAGCTACTTGGGAGTCTGAGGCAGAAGAACCACTTGAACCCAGGAGGCAGAAGTTGCAGTGAGCAGAGATCATGCCACTGCACTCTAGCCTGGGTGACAAGAGTGAAATTCCATGTCAAAAATAAATAAATAAAGTTTATATTATATTAATATTCTCACTTTTGCTCTCTTTAAATTAATATTTGCATGTTACACATTTTTATCCTCTTAATTTCAACCTGTCTGTATAATTATATTCAAAGTAAGTTTCCAATAAACAGCATGTAGTTGAATTATATTTTCTAATCTATTTTATGTCTGTCTTTTAATTGGTGCACTTAGACCATTTACATTTAGTGTAATTATTGATATGTTAGGGTTTAAATCTAGCAATTTTTGTTTGTTTGTTTGTTTTCTATTTGTACTCTTACTGCTTTTTTTTATTTTTTATTTTTTTTTAAATGGAGTTTCGGTCTTGTTGCCCAGGCTGGAGTGCAATGGTGTGATCCTGGCTCATCACAACCTCCACCTCCCTAGTTCAAGAGATTCTCCTGCCTCAGCCTCCCGAGTAACTTGGATTACAGGCTTATGCCACTGCTCCTGGGTAATTTTGTATTTTTAGTAGATACGGGGTTTCTCCATGTTGGTCAGGCTGGTCTTGAACTCCCGACCTCCACTCGCGGATATCAATGATTTTTTCTTTTATCATTTCTTTTCTGTCTAGAGAAATTTAGCTATTTTGTTTAGGATAATTCTGCTAGCAGGTAATTATCTCAGTTTTCTTTGCTCTGAAAATGTCTTGAGTTCTTCTTCAGTTCTAAAGGGTATTTTCTCTGGATACAGAATTCAGAATCAACAATTCTGTTCTTTCCGTCCTTGAAAACTGTTGTGCCACTCTTTCTGACCTCTGTGATTTCTGATGATACCCACTGTTATTCAAATTGGTTTCTCTGTAGGTAAGGTGTTTTGTCTCTCTTGCTGCTTTCATTATCTCTTTATCTGTTTTTAGAGTTTAAAAATTAGATTGATTTTGTTTTCAGTCAACCGTTGAAGGAGACTCTTCTCTAAAAGTTACATAAAAATGCAAATCTCCAGGTCAACAGTCTCTACATAGTTCAGATTTCTGTATTCTGGTGTTTGGAAAAGAACTTCCCTAAGGCAATCCCTTAGGGCTGGTAATTTCATCATGTAAATATTTTCACATCTGTAAAGCATAAAGTAGCAAAGTTTTAGTCACTGTAGGAACGAGTATCTGAACCTCTTCCTGTGCTTAATTGGTATAAACTCTGCAGGGCAGCAGTTCCCCACCTTTTTGGCACCAGAGACTGTTTCATGAAGGATTTTTCCATGGATGAGGGAGCAGGGGCTGGGGGAATGATTCAAGCACATCAGATTTATTGTGCACTTTGTTTTTATTGTTATTACATTGTAACATATAATGAAATAAGTATCCAACTCACCATAATGTAGAATCACTGGAAGCCTTGAGATTGTTTTCCTGAAACTAGAGGGTCCCATGCAGCAGTTATGGAAAAGAGTGGTGGATCATCAAGTCATTAGATTCTCATAAGGAACCCACAACCTAGAAAACAAGTTAGGGATCATCAAGAATTAGATTCTCACAAGGGGCCCACAACCTAGATCCTTTTCATGCGCTCCTATGAAAATCTGACGCCTCAGCTCATCTGGGAGGAAGGAGATGCTCAGGCCGTCATAAGAGAGGTGAGACTTGCTGTAAGTACAGATGAAGCTTCCTGGGTCTCCTGCTGCGCTGCTTGGTACCCAGTTAGTGTACTGGAGGTTGGGGACTCCTGGTCTAGGGCAAAACATGTAATTAGTCTGCCTGAACAGGGACTTGAACCCTGGACCCTCAGATTAAAAGTCTGATGCTCTACCGACTGAGCTACCCAGGCCCTTATTTTGGTCTTCTAAGGAAAGTCTAATCTAGATTTCTCTATCTTTTTCAGTTCATTTAATGTTTCGTGTTACAGTTTGTAAATCACATGACTTGAATTCTCATTTCGAAGACTCTGTTTAAGGGAGACATTATAATCGCTAGAAACATTTTGTTTTTCTCTTTTTAAACATCTCTTTTCTGCAGATGTTCGTGACCTGAGATGCGGTGTCTTCTACGAAAAGCGCTGTGGAGCTGCTGGGTGCAGAAGGTTTCCTTCTCGCCGGTTGCCGGCGACCTAAACCTCTCCTGGCAGCAGCGCGGCTGCTTTTCTTCATATCCCTCAGTGGGGTGTTCCTGCAGCCTTTGTAGGCAGAGGGGAGGGGAGATGAAGGAGGAAGAATTTGAAGACGCAAGAGAACATTCCATAACGACCCTTTTCTGTCGGTGGATGGAGCTGCCACCTGCCACCCAGGCATCACCTTGGCAAGTGGACCTCAGGCGGGCGGTCTGGCTGGCCAGAGAGGGAAACCCACGTGAGCAGTGTCTTTGGGTTTAGCTTTCAGTGCCGCTTTTGCTGGCCACCGTCCAGTGGTTTTAGAAATAGTGGCGTTAAACACAGCAAGCCTTTTTCTGCCAGATATCCGTTCTCCAAACACAGATAGACAAAGGCGGGAAGTAATAATGGATCTTTTCTTTCTTTTTTCCTTTTTTTATTTTTAGAGATTTTTTTCTTCATCTATGAATTTTTTTATTTTTTAATTTTTATGGGAACATAGTATATATATGTATGTATATGATACATGGGATATTTTGATGCAGCCATACAACGTGTAATAATCACATTAGGGTAAACAAGGCATCCAGCACCTCAACACCTTAACATTTCTTTGTGTTACAAACATTCCAGTTATACTCTTTTAGTTATTTTTAAATGTACAGTAAATTTTTGTTGACTGTAGTCACCCTGTCGTGCTATCAAACGACAGATCTTATTCCCTCTATCTAACTATTTTTTTTCTATTCATTAACCTTCTCACTGCCCACCCCAATAGGCTTCCCAGCCTCCGGTAACCATCATTCTACCTCTGTCTTCATGAGTTCAATTGTTTTATTTTTGACTTCCGGAAATGAACGCGAACATGTGAAGTGTTACTTTCTGTGCCTGGCTTAACATAATGTCCTCTAGTTTGTGGAGGAAAAGTTAAATATTATATGTGAGCTTAAATGAACATGGTCACAAACCATGGTCACCAAGTCCCGGAACAGGTCGTGTGAGCCCCTTGAGGTGTTCATCCAGTGCTGTTATGGAGAAATCTCTATTTCAATCTATTCCCATACGTTAGTTATTGAAAAACAACAGACAATCGCAAAAACAAATTGCCTTTTTTTGTGTTCCTTGAGCCCAGTGGTGAAAGGCTCTGGTGACTGGGCCTCATGCCGAACAACTTGCTGCAAAAAGAGTGAGGGTCCCAGGCTGTGCCGAAGCTTCACGAGACCTCTCTTCGTCTGTGCACAGGTGGGTGGCGGACTCTGGAGCCCAGGCTGCTGCTGCTGCCTCCCGGTCTGGGGATGAATCCTCCATAGTCTGGTGAGTGAAAAAAATATATCTATATTTCTATATATCTAGCGTTTCCTGCACAGAACATGGTTCCATCTACTTTGCAAATGACAGGATCTCATTCTTTTCATGACTGAATAGTACTCCATTGTGTATATGTGCCACATTTACTTTATTCATTTATCTGTTGATGTGCACTTAGGATTCTTCCCAATCTTGGCTACTGTGAATAGTGCTGCAGGAAACATGAGAGTGCCGACATCTGTTTGATATACCGATTTCCTTTCTTTTGAGTATATGCCTAGCAGGGGGTTGCTGGATAATGCGGTACTATTTTTAATTTTCTGAGAAACCTCCATACTGTCCTCCACAGCACTTGTACTAATTTACATTCCCGCCAAGAGTGTACTGGCATTCCCCTTTCTCTACATCGTTGTCTGTCTTTTGGATGAAAGTCATTTTAACTTTGGTGAGATAGTGTTTCATTTTAGTTTTATTTGCATTTATTTGATGATCAGTGCTGTTGAGCACCTTTTCACATGTCTATTTGCCATTCATAGGTCTTATTCTGAAAGACAAAAGAATGGAAAATAGAAATATGAGTAGAAAACCTTTATTCATTGAGTTTTCTTTATCCCTTCCTTTCAGTATACCCCCACTCCCCAACACACACACACACACAAACACACATACACACACACGTCAGGTCAATAACCAGACCATAAGGGCTGCAGATCTTAATTATTTCTGTGTGTGTGAGTGAATGCTTGCTGTACACTGGATCACACCTTACAGGAGATACTGAGTTTTCCAAATTCTAAAGTTAAGAAGATTATTAGGGTAATGCATTTTGGGTTTTTTGTGAAAGAGGTTAAAGTAGCTACATTGGGAGATTCTTTCTCTGAAGTTCTATTACATCCACCAATTTGATTCAGGGCTTGGCAGATTGTCTGGTTTCATCTAAATAAGTAAATACATGCTATTTTTCCAAAGCTCAATTACAGAAGCCTTTGTCTACAGACACCTTCCTCCATCCATTTCCTAAGTGAAATCATCTAGACATATTATTGATGTAGAGAGATTAAGAATGTCATGCTTTCAAATCTCTCTTGGATTCCTCACAAAATATGTTTGTTAGAAATATTCAAAAATTGTAAAAGAATCTTGTCTGGAATACATCAGATAAAAATCAAAAGGCACCAGAGAAAACACTGAAAGGCTTTGGAGAGCAAATTGTATTACTGGTGTAAACAAACATTTTATATGATTTAATAGCTTCTTAGTATTATTCTTTAAAATATCAGTGCCAATCCTTTTTAGCATTCTCCTGAAGAAAGACATTTCAGGCTATTTTGGGCACACTTCTATAGGGTAGTTTTGCTCCACAAAGAGCAGTAAAAAATAAATAAATAAAAATAATAATAAGTAAATAAATTTCGGTGGTCTTGCTCAGTCTGCCAGGCTTATTCACTATGCCAACTCTACTAACTGCTGCTTATGTCTGCCAGTTAACTTTTCCTCCTCCCGACTGAACAAAAAATACCCGTCTATTTAAACTTGTTAGATTTTGAGATTTTGGATTGCTATTCTTTGGGCACAAAATCCATTAGTGAGAAGGTGAGGAACCAAAACTGAGAACAATCTTCAAGCACGTGAATAAGTTTCAATCTGTTGAAACATGAGTCCTGGTAGGGTATCCTGCCCAAAGTGGAGCTGGATTCTTCATCACTGGCTGGAGCGTGCAGCCTCCCCAAACCAGATCATACCAGAAGCCATGAGTCGATCTAATGCTTCTCATAGGACACATTTTGATAAAGAACGGAACTTAACTAAATCCGTTTAATAGGGAACAGCAGAAGACATTTCGTTGGTCTGCCCAGACTCATCTAGTCTGGCCTCAGAACTAGTGTTCTGAGGCCTCAAACATGGGTCATTACTTGATAAATTAGTGTACATAGGATATACCATTCAAAATATGGCCTAAAACAGTTTTTGAGTTTTGACAGAAACCTGGAGAAAATGGTGAACAAGGGATCCAGGTACAAATGGAGAAGTTTAGGGATGAGAGATGCTTCTCTCTGGGAAAAGTGAAATTGTTTCTTCCCAATAACTCATCATTTCTATGAAGGCAAGACGATGTGAAAACTGAGTGAATCTGCAATTCGTTTACTTTACAAACTTGTGAGTTTCTTACCTTTCCTACCCTATCAGTATGTGGGGTATAGTTAAGGAAGGGGTCACAAAAAATCACCCTGGATTGTTTTGTGGATCAATCCGAAGGTGAGCAACCTTTATGCAAAATACTTGGGGCTTTTTCTGACAAAGGGGACCTTTTAAAAAAAAGTTTAGATTCAGGGAGTACATGTGCAGGTTTGGGACAAGCGTGTGTTGCGTGCTGTTGATGTCTGGGGCACCACTGAACCCATGTTGTCAGCCTAATAACAGGCAGTTTTTCAATCCTGGAGCCCTCCCTACCTCCCGCCTGTTATGGTCTCCAGTGCCTTTTGTTCCAGGGGGAGCTCTCGTTTAGCTTACAGGCTTTCCTCCCAGGAGGAAGCACCGCCGTATCTTTGAGGCGGAAAAGGTCAAACAACGATGCTCCCTCTCCTGACGCTGTTGTGTCCACTCCTTCACTGCAGACTTTAGTTCCAGGCTCATATTTCTGTACCTGAAATTTCATCGTCATTATTACTAACTTAGAGAAGAGAGACTTCAGAGGATTATGTCACTTCTGATCATCTCGGAGTTTGTAATTCTAAGGAATTGCTCTCAGGAACTTCAGATGGAGTTTTATTCCTCCTGGAGGCCTCGTTGCCTGCCTTTTCTCCCACCCCCGCTTTGAAGTTGTTAAACTGTTAAATCTGCTAAGTTGTTAAATCTCCAATTACGAAGTTAAAGGTTTGAAAACAGAAACTCAACGTTTCCCCACTACACGTTAGTTAGTCTGCATGTTGAAAACCAGTATTTGCATGTGGCCGCGTGGCCTAATGGATAAGGCGTCTGATTCCGGATCAGAAGATTGAGGGTTCGAGTCCCTTCGTGGTCGTGTCTTTACTGTTGTTAGAAAACAGCTTTACTTTCTGCATGTTTCTGGGAGTTTTCTGCAAGCTGGTAAAGAAAAGAGAAAGCCTTTGGGAACTTGAAATGAGAGAAGAGTATTAAGAAAAAACTAGAACCCAGTAAACCACCTGTACACTGACTATCAAGGTGGGCTTTGTCCCTGGCGTAGGTGCTTGCCAGAGGCATGAGTAATTCGGAATGGGTTTAGTTTTTCCAGTTTATGGTCTTGTTCTACTTGTTTCATGAATTTACAAAAGTACCTTTTTTCTTTCCTTTTTGAGATGGAATCTCACTCTGTTGTCCAGGCTGGAGTGCAGTGACACAATCTCGACTCACTGCAACCTCCGCTTCCCGGGTGCAAGCGATTATCCTGTCTCAGCCTTCCGAGTAGCTAGGATTAGAGGTGCAGGCCACCATGCCTGGCTAATTTTTGTACTTTTAGTAGAGACAGGATTTCATCATGTTGGCCAGGCTAGTCTCCAGCTCCTGATCTCAAGTGATCTGCCCGCCTCAGCCTCCTAAAGGGCTGGGATTACAGGCGTGGGCCACTGCACCCAGCAGAAAAGTACCATCTTAATAGTAAGGACTATAATAAGAGTAGGAATATTGAGGGCGGGGCATATGGGAACTCCGTAAAATCTAAATTTTTCTGTAAATCTAAGACTGTTCGACAATTATACGTTATTTATTTTCTGATACAGAGTCTTGCCCTGTCCCCCAGGCCGGAGTGCAGTGGGGCAATTTCGGCTCACCGCAACCTCAGCCTCCTGGATTCCAGCGAGTCTCCTGCATCAGCCTCCTAAATAGCTAGGATTACAGGCATGCGCCTCCACGCCCGGCTATTTATTTTTATTTTTAGTAGAGACAGGGTTTCACCATGTTGGTCAGGCTGATCTCGAACTTCTGACTTCATGATCCACCTGCCTCGGCCTCCCAAAGTGCTGGGATTACAAGCGTGAGCCACCACCCCCTGCCTCAATTATACTCTATAAAATAAAAATAATTTTTTTTAAAAAAAGATACACAGGTGTTTAAAAAAACTTAGAGCAAAGATTTTGCCCTAGAAAGCAAAAGCATTTCTAACAGGATTCTCGTACTAATATATTAACCCCTTATCAGATAAATACTTCGCAAATATTTTCTCCCATTCCATAGGTTGCCTTTTTTCTTTGTTGATTGTTTTCTTTGTTGTGAAGCAGCTTTTTAGTTTGCTATAGTCTCATTTTTGCTTTTGTTGCCTGTATTTTTGGTGTCACACTCAAGACATCATTGCTTAGACCAATGTCAAGAATCTATCCCTCTGTTTTCTTCAAGGAATTTTAGTGTTGGGGCTTAAGTTTAAGTTTTAAATTCGTTTTTAGTTGATTTTTGTGCATTAACGTCTTATCTCCTCACCTGGATCTAGGTTTCCTCTGCAGCATTCATAGAACTAGTGTTTATATTCTGTGGTTCTACCGTGTGTGTGTGTGTGTGTGTGTGTGTGTGTGTGTGTGTGCTCGCGTGTGTGTTTTGGCAGCTTCACAGGCAGAGAAGGATTTTTAAAACAGGAGAGGATCTGAAGACATACCAGAAGATTCACCCCTGGGACTTTGCTCCAGGTGGGCGGAAACTGACACAGTTCTTGAAATAGATGATGGCTGTGGGAGGATGCAAGGGTCTTTCGGTCTAGAATGCCTTTCTCCTCTTGATACAGCTTCAAGTCAAGATTCCGTTCAGAAGTTTCAGAAACAGGAGTTAAACATAGTGGACTTTAACCTATCATGCCTTAAGCCCTCACTTTTAGAAAATGGTATGTAACAAATCAGAAATATAAGGCAATTTCACTTGGGGGCAGGTAAGGGAGTGTAGCTCAGTGGTAGAGGGCGACTTTAATAGCTAAGGGGGTGTAGCTCAGTGGTAGAGCGCATGCTTAGCATGCATGAGGCCCTGGGTTCGATCCCCAGCACCTCCACGAGAGTTTTCTTATAAATCTTTGAACATTTCGTTTCAGTCTTTTCTCATTTTTCTTTGTGCATACCCTAGCTTGTGTTTTTCCTCCTCACAGCGAAGGTAAACCATTTGGTACTCATTCATTTGTACTATGGGTCCTCACATTCCTTCAGTCTCCCAACATGATTGCTTCAGCACAGCGTTAGTCGTTTACCGAAATAGAGAAGCTGCTTATTCAGGATCCCCTGACAGTGAAGCAACAGGCTTGCCAGCCACAGAAGACTCGTTCTCCTTTGCTGCCGTTTCTCATTACTATTAAGAAGTTAGGGGACGGGGGAGACAAAAAGAGAAGAAAAAAATTGCCCTTGGAAAAAATTCTTTAGATCTCTCTCCTCCCCACCATCCCCGCCCCGCCCGTGTCTGTGTCAATGGGCAGACTAAAGACTCTGGAGGAAAGTTTCTTTCTCATTTCCTTTCCTCATTCTCCCCTCCATTTGCACCACACAGAATCTTGGTTGGGCGGCGAAAGGGCGGTCCAATCAGCAGTCATGGGAGCGCTGTGATCCCAGCTTTCTCTAGAGAAGGAATGTTTAGAATTTTGTCCGAAAGAAAAACGCTTCTGGAGAAACTTCGAGGCTTTCGAAATCCACAGTAGAGAAAATTATTTTCAGAGATGGAAAAAACTGCTAGTCGCTCTCAAAGCAGTGTCCCTCTTGAACAAAAAAGGGTCATGTTTTCCTACGGAACAGAAGCTTGTAGTTCGCTTCCCTTGGGAGGAAAAGGCCTGGTTTCCTACAGCCCAAGAGGAGCGGAGGGGCTGGGCGCGGTGACTCGCGCCTGTAATCCCAGAACAATGGGAGGCCGAGGCGGGCTCATCACCTGAGGTCAGGCGTTCGAGACCGGGCGAAACCCTGTCTAAATAGGAAAATTAGCCGGGCGTGGTGGCGCGCGCCTGTCATCCCAGCTACTCGGGAGGCTCAGGCAGGAGAATCGCTTGAACCCGAGAAACGGAGGTTGCAGTAAGCCGAGATCGGGCCACTGCGCGCCAGCCTGGCAGCAGAGCGAGACTCCGTCTCGAAACAAAGCAAAGAGGAACCAAGGAGACATAGGCAATGAGGGCACTTTCAGGGCCATCCAAATCTGACATCTCCCTAAAATTCTGGCTTCAAGCTCTCCTTCCTCCCTTCCTTTTCTGCAGCCACCTGCCTCCTCCAGTCTCCCCACCCGTTCCTTCACCGCCTCCAGCCACCTTCACCTCCGATTTCTCGCATTCCCGTTCATCCGGTTCCATGGCTTCCTCCTAGCTAAATTTCCCCAGCAGCTCAGCTCCCTACAGTTCCTGCAGCTCCGCTTTCTAGATTGGCGTCCTCAACCCTGGACGATGATCGTCTGAGGGAGACCTCTTACTTGTAAGGATCCCCATCTTTCCCACCCTTCGGTGATTATCAGTTCACCATGTAGCTGTAAGTTGTAGACAAGTATGCCAGTGAAGTTCTCAGGGCAATTCCTCAGTTCAGGAACCACTGCATTCCAATCTAAAACTCTTTAACTCTTTTTTTTTTTTTTTTTGAACAGAGTTTTGCTCTTTTTGCCCAGGCTGGAGTATAGTGGTGTGATCTTGGCACACTGCAACCTCCACCTCCCGGGTTTAAGCGATTCTTTTGCCTCAGCCTCCTGAGTAGCTGTGTTTACAGGAACCCGCTACCACGCTTGGCTAATTTTTTTATTAGCAGAGAAGAGGTTTCCCCATGTTGGCCAGGCTTGTCTGAACTCCTGACCTCAGGTGATCCATCCACGTTGGCCTCCCAAAGTGCTGTGATTACAAGCGTGAGCCACTGCACCTGGCCCTTTTAACTCTTTATCAGAGGTTGCTTCTGGTTGGCTATGTTATAAATGTGGCCTTGCCTCTAAGCGCCTATCTCAGTGACTTTACAGCCACAACTGAACCCCCCTCAGTTAATTCTAGCGGGGGTGGGTACAGGAGACAAAAGTTGGGAAGGAACCAAGAGGTCCGTACATAATTTATTCTCATATTCAGAAATATACAGATTTTGCACAGATAAGAAAAATATTAGAATGAAAGTTAAATGTAAAAGAGAAGACACAATGGTTTAGGATTGCCTCCTAAAATTTATGTGGACATATTTGGACACCCTAAAATTTAACAACAGGAGAAAAGTGTCTATTATTTGTGCTTCTGTGATGGTTGAGGTTTGGGACTCTCTGCAGGAGCACGGGGTAAAAGTAAGGAGGGTGTAACAGAAGTTTAAGCCACTTCCCAGTTTTTGCTCAGCCTCTGAAATACCTCGTGTGTGTGTGTGTATGTGTGTGTGTGTGTTTGTAGGTCTCAGGAACGGAACTGCAGTGACCCTGAGACAAAGCCACTGCTGAGTTTCCTGATCATAATGATCTATTGGAAAGTTTGCTAAAGCAGTGACTGTCTATGACAGCGTACACTTAGGTTTTACTTTTTTCTTTTTTCTTTTTTTCAGAAACTGATGTTTCTTTTCCATCAATCTTATTTCCACCTTGCCTAAGAACCTGTGTGAGAACAGCTTACGACCATTCAGTGGTTGCTCCTACCGATTCAGTGGCCTGAATAGTGGGAGCTGCAGACCAGTCTTCAGTGGCAGGCTGAGCGCTCCAGTCTTCAGTAGGGAACTGCGGGATCGGCACAGAGGGCGCCTGCGCGCCTTCAGACCAGTCGGCAACCTCAGGCTGAGTGGCAGTGAACTCAGGAGCTGGAGCGATCTGTTCGCCCTGACATTCCTCCTTGGTCACAGCCTTTTCAGCAGCAGCCTGCTCTTCTTTTTCAATCTATTCAGGATCTCTGTAGAAGCAGAGATCAGGCATGACCTCCCACGGGTGTTCACGGGAAATGGTGCCACGCACGCGCAGAACTTCCCGAGCCAGCATCCACCACATTAAACCCGCGGAGTGCGCTCCCTCGTTGTTGCATGTAATGGCAAAGTCCGCATAGCGCAGAGGAGAATCAGTGTCACAGAGTGATGGGAGGCAGGTTATCATAAGACGCCTCCATGAGAGGTTGGTGGTCAGCCCTTGGGTCAGTCACCACAAGCAGCCGGGGCTCCCGGAAGGCTGCCTGGATCTGGTTAGTGAAGGTTCCAGGAGTGAGGTGGCCAGCAAGTGGAGTGGCTCCCGTGGCAGCAGGAAACTTCAGCACCACCCTCCGGCCAGTATTTCTGGAGGATGTAACACTGACATCAGCGGGATTTTCAATGGCAACAATGGCAGGAGCTGCCAGCAGAAGCTTCTCCCAGGTCCTCTTCAGATTTAGGATACGAATGCCATCACTTTTCCTTTTGTAGATGGACTGCTCCGTTTGGAAGTCAAGATTGGTGCCACCTAAGTGGGTTCTTGCTGCAAGGAACTTAAGGACACTCTTCTTCATTTGCAGGATGCCAAGGGTTCCTGCAGGATAAAAGTTTCCCTTTAAGTTACGACGGGAATCCAGAATCACGCGACATGGACCCCTCTGTGGGTAGCGTGGAAAAGCACACTTAGATTTTTCATTTGGGACTTGTTTTCTTCTTCCATCTGGGTCTACATTTTCCCAGACAACTTTCTGAGTTCTGCTCTTTTGTACCCTCCGCCTAGCATTTCTAAGCGGGTGGACAGGCAGAAATTGTGAAAATTCAGGGGCCCTGGTACCTGAATTTTGTGGGAAATCTGTACCCAGAGGGAAAGAAACACACTGGAACTCCCACCTGAAGTCAAGTGAGTTAACGTTGGCCGGCCTTGTCCGTGGGTGAAGCTTTGAGATCCTAGGGCTTAGCTATTCCCTTTTCCTGGAAAGCGGTGTCCAAAATGTGGATTCCCTCATAGATTACAATGGCCAGAGTTCTACTGCTTCATGGGGATGTTTTGTCTTTCATGGTTTTTGAAAGCTGCCTGAGAGATGTGTTGAGGGCTCCATGCCAAATACTGTGAGGTTATAAACAGCAAGAGGTAAAAGACGCCCTGAGAACCCATGCTTGGCAAAATGGGAGGTGGTCCAAGCTATTTCTCACTGATTTGGCAACTCTGTGGGCTAATCAGGAATCAGGAAATAAGGGTCAAAGAGGAAGGTCTATCATTTTGTCTCTGCCTAGAAATAATTCAGTCAGCAGCATGACCACAACATACCTGATGGGGATAGCTGTGGCAGGGGGCTCTGTGACTTAGCTGGTTAAAACCTCTGTCCTGGGTTTGGGTCTCAGAGAAAACTGAGCCTGTGATTCATCCCTGCTCCCTCTTCTGCTCCTTAAGGAACTGG
This sequence comes from Cacajao melanocephalus, assembly GCA_963573385.1. NCBI lineage: Eukaryota > Metazoa > Chordata > Mammalia > Primates > Pitheciidae > Cacajao > Cacajao melanocephalus. Next base: position 15,457 of record CAUYLG010063169.1, read on the forward strand.
GAGGAGCATACTCTTAGTTTTTTCAGATAAAGGAAATTTGAGGCTGCATTTGGGATTTCAACTTCACATTTAAAACATCCTTATCTAATACAAAAGGTAGCATGCAAAGGGTTTGACAAAGAAAACTGGTATCGATTTTGATACATTTATCAACACTCGATTTGTATGGAAAAGAAAGTGCAGAACAATGATATACCAGAGTTTTTTAACTGACTTCTTTAACAAGTGTTTCTTTTTAGAAATTCAAGCAACTTGATCTAGTCCTATTCTTCATCCACACACCTTTGGCCACGCCCACCTTTGGGACCTTTGCTGTAGTGATATGTGAAGTATTATTAACTCATTTAAAGATTCAAGGACAAAAAAAAAATCCCTGAAGTTCATCGAGGAAATGTAGAAGGTAAGGAATTTATATCTGCTATTTGGCAATGCTTCTGAGATTTTTACGTTAGCTGGATGTTTTGACCTGGGGAATACTGGGGAGTTATTTGGTGTCTTCTGTCATATATTTTGTGTATGTTTCCTATGAAAGTCGATTTAATATGCAATGAAAATAACTGCTGGCAAAACCCAAGACCTTTTTTTTGAGACGGAGTCTCATTCTGTCGCCCAGGCTGGAGTGCAGTGGTGCATATCTGCTCACCTAAACCTCTGCCCCGGCGGTTCAAGCGATTCCACTGCCTCAGGCCTCCGAGTAGCTAGGACCACAGGCGCCCACTACCACGGCCAGCTAATTTTTGTATTTTTAGTAAAGACGAGGGTTCACCACGTTGGTCAGGCTGGTCTTGAACTCCTGACCTCAGGTGATCCACCCACCTCGGCCTCCCAAAGTGCTGGGATTATAGGCGTGAGCCACCGCACCTGGCTGAAAGCTGATTTTTAAAACCTGTTGGTAGATGGTTTGCTGTAAGCTGTAAACTATTCCAGCGATCGAGAGCTAGCGGTCTTCAGTCATCCAAATTATATTTTAAGCGTTCGCGAGGCAAAGCGCTGAGTGCCGCCTTACATTTAGGCAACCTTCACCCACTCATTCACCTAGGAAAAGTTGGGACCGAACCCCCAGCCCCTCGGTTGCTCACAATTCAGTTCTCAGCGGCAGAGGCGGCGACTGGAGGAGCCGGGAGGAGAGACGGTAAGGCAACCCGTGGGAAGACTTTCTGCTCCTCAACTTTAGACGACCGAACGCTCATAAAACAGAGACGCAAGAAAATTTTCTCTGAGCTGCCTGTTTTTTATTTCCATTCTTTTTCAGTCTCTCTCTTTAGCGATATCGCCAAACGGTCCGTAATGTGACTGCAGGGTTCGTGCTTCCTGCCGAGGAGCTCCCGAGGGAAAATTTATCTATTTATGATTTTTTTTTTTAACGCTGGCTACAAGTCGGTATCTAGCTACGTACGGTTAGAAATGATCATACCATGAACCATACACAGCTTTGATGTAAGTCTAGAAAGTTTAACATTAATCAATATAATTTAAAAGATATTTGCGTCTGGAAAAAATATACAGAAAAACTCCTTCTGGAGTGATCTGTGCCTCCGTTTCACTGTCTGCTTGTTTCATTGACGTTAGCAATGTATTCTTCTCACACTAAGTTTTATAAAAAGCCACAGGTGACTGCCGAAAAAAATAGTATAATCTTAAAAACAACACATTGGACACTGTCCCCTTTTTATAGGAATAGGGAAACGTGACAAAATGTATCCAAAGAATGAAAAAGGAGAACGAAGAAAACAAACTGGAGGAGCCGGGGGTCGAACCCGGGGCCTCGTACATGCGAAGCACGCGCTCTACCACTGAGCTACACCCCCAGACAGTGACGAACGTGATCCTCTTGGCTCATGTATAAAATATCACTTTGTTTTCGGGTTTCTTTTTCTGTTGGTTGGAGAAAGATCGCTGGATTAAATTCCACTACTTTTGTGCAATCACTGAACTGGCTACTGTTTGGCGGCTTGACTGAGACACTAAGATCATAGTCCAAATGACCTCGTTTCTCGTCCTCGGCCCTTCCCGTTCCCGTTAGCCTGCTCCAAGCTCCACTCACAAGCAAAGCGCGTGAAAGATACTTTCCTCCATCAGGAAAAAGCACAGACTTCCAACACTGAGGACTGTTCAATCGTGGAAAAGGATCCCTGATTTAAGTTTAGACCTTTGGTCCAGAGCTCTCAGCTGAACTGTGTTTGCCACACTTATCTCTCCTGCAATACTGACTCAGACGAAGCGCTCCTCCCTCCAGAGGCAGCCTTCGCACAGCTGAATCCACACCGATTTGTGGGACGCTCTGACAACATCCATTTCCAGCTGACTCTCATTCCTCGTTAACCTGTCACGAGCTCTGAGATTGTCCTTCGGCTCCACACCTCCATCTCTAACCCTCCCCTGAGTGCTGCATTCACAAAGGATTTTTAAAAAGCTTCAAAACTTTTAACTTTAATCTGTTGACGTTTTTCCAGACCAGAGGAGCAGACAGGGCAACAGCAAACGCAGAACAGCGAAGCAAGGATGGGCGGCTGAGCAAAGCCGTCCCGACGGGAAAGCCCGCTGTCTACGGAGATGTGCGGAAGATGAAAGCGGGAGAGCCCTGGGAATCGTGACAGCGCCATCGATGAACGAAACACTGCGAGGAAGTCCTGGATCGCACAGAGCTGATAGGACTGGATTGGCCGGCACGGGAAGGGCACAGTTAATAGCTATTCTGTCCCTGGGATGTTTCATCACTTCCATAATGAGTCCCGGGGGGGAAAAAAAAAAAAAAAGAGTGGTGTGTATCATAGACACAGTTCTAGGAACCTTGGACACCTGTTAGTGGATATAGAAGCTCTGGATCGGGAGACCGAATCGAAGGAAGAGGGAGGAGAGAGAAAAAAAAAAACTCTCCATCACTTGAATTTATCTGAAAGTCAAATGTTCTCCATTACAAGGAATGAACCTTATTTTGTCTTCAAAATTAAAGCAGGTTGGTGGTGGGACTTTCCTTTTTTCTTTTTTCAAGCTCCTTCACGAGATACAAGAGACTTTATTCAAATTCATGTGTTCTATTCTAGATGGTGATAAAGGCTTAAGAATAGTCTGTGTCCAAGGCATTCGATTTGTTATCCAAAGTGTTTTTCCTGGGATGGCTGGAAAAGCACCGTAATTTTCCTCACTGCTAATGTCTTTAGAATAACACCCAAATAATTCCCACTGCTAGTGTCTTTAGGATTAGCTACTATGGCAAAAAAGAAATTGTCTATGATTTTCTTTTTTTTCTTCTTCTTTTTCTTCGTTTCTCTTCCTTCTCGTATGAAATATTGCAGAAAGAGAATAGGTGAAAAGCTGGTTAGCGTTAATGCATTTGTGATGTTGAATAAACATTTTTTTCTTTCATTTCTTCTTTCTCCTATCACAGAAATCATACAATTTCCGTGTGAGAAGGCTGAAAAAAAAAAGGAACTGAAGGAATAAAGTAGGAGAAAGAATTCCGCATTGTGTTACTGAAGGTATGTGTGGTATTAACGTACTTGGGGAAATCGAATGAACAAAACCACGGAAGTGCTAGGTGAACCCAGGACCTCATGCATGCAAAGCATGTTCTCTACCACTGAGCTACATGCCCAAACGATGAATCAGGATGTTTAAATTTTTGATGAGGTTCAAATTATTGCATTTTATGCTTTTGTTGTCATATACACAAAATCTTTGCCTAATCTAGGGACACAAAAATGTTTTCTTCTGGAAGTTGTATACTTTTATGTTTTACACTTAGACCTATGATTCCATTTTAGTAGATGCTTTAGGTTTTACAGTATTCATTTAAAGATCACACTCTAACTTCAAGTGATATTCTATTACCTCATGTATAGGTAAGGTAGATAAGGACTTTACAACACTGTATTTTCCTTTCTCCTCTCTGAGAATTTGTGCTAATGTTGACAATATTTAACTTCTCCATATGTTATAACTCCACAGTATATTATTATTTGTATTCTAAACAATTATTTTTAAACAGATTTAAATAATAGCAAAAAAGTTTTTATATTTACTACATCATTACCATTCCCAGTGCTTTTCATTTCTTTGTGTAGATGCACATTTCCTTGGGTAGATTCATTTCTTTGAGGGAGTGTCACTGAGACACATGGTAGAGATATCAGTCCCATGTGGAGAAATGTAATATGGGTGTGGGGGAATGAAATATTAATCTAAAAGAACTCCTGAGTTATCTAATTTATTCCAGAAAATTAAAAAGAAATCTTCAGTTGCATGAATGGGAAATATTTTTCAAAGAGGCATATTCCCTGAACTTTTTCTATTTCTAGAAAAAAAAATACATTAGACTATATAGACTTTTATATTCAGTGGAATTCCTTTACCAATTTGACTGTAGGGACTATTAAAATTTTACGTAAAAATATGAAAAGAATTTTCTGAAGACGAAAGAGAACTAAACTTCTAAGACTTTAGTTAGTATACTATTATTACACTCCTAATAATTTTTTCCCTTCTCACCATTCCTATTCAACTAATAATTTTTATAGCAAAAAACAATTTTTTTTTCTTCTTTAGACATCTGATGTCCTGATGTTTAAAGTAAAAAGTTTTTCAGCAATTGTCTACCCTTTTCAGGTTGGACTGGAAATGTACTAGGAACAGATGCGCTGTCATTCGGTCTGCAAGTCAGTAACCTTTCTCTTGGTATAGTGATGAAATGAGATTCAGTTTAGTGATTTCAGAAATAGTGGGATTTATCTCAGTGGATTTTCTCCCGCCAACCATTATGTGTTGAAAATTAGAAATACTGACACTGATATATCAAGATGTATCTCCAAGAGGGCTTGGCCATCACGAGAGTGTTGCTTGGTGATAGAATGCATAGTTAAAACGTGTGCTGTCTCAGCTTCATTTCCTGAAAACTTCACTGTTCTGTAGCTACCCACCCCTTCCTTTCTCACACACTTTACTCACGTACATGATCTAAAGGACTCCTTCGTGCTCCTCCATTTGTACGCCATGAACTTCTGCACTACCCCGGCCACAAGACTATGGCAAAGATGGGATGGAAGAGGATAAAATAAAGGATTTATAGCTCACTCAAAATAATCACCAGGAGACAGAAACCTGACCCCACAGTCATGGAAATTCATGTTGGATTTCAATTCTCCACATCTTTAAAGATTATCAAACACAAAAAGAAGAGAAAAACAAAGAACGCCACCAAATTTTATTTTATTTTTATATTTATTTTTTAAAATTTTCTTAGCTGTGCCTGGCTCAACCGACAGGATGTGGAAGAGCAGAAAGGTTTTTTTTGTTTGTTTGTTTTTGTTTTTGTTTTTTTTTTAATTCCTGTCTCTTCTCTTCTGTCTCCCTCTGCCACCTATCCAACCCACACTACCAGGATCTGGATTCAGCCATCATACGTGGGAGACACTAAGTTCCAAGTCTTTCTTAGTGACTGAACACATTGTGTAATAACAGTAATTAGGAAACCTCAACGCTAACCAGTTAGAAACAATCGAAGTATTGAAAGAGAAATTCAATAAAGTTCTGCAGCAGGCTGAGATAGCTCAGTTAAGAGAGCACTGAACTCAAGACTGAGAGGTCCCTGGTTGAATTCTGGGTTTTGGCAATCTTTCCTTTCCAGAGACTCTACCAGCGATCTCCCTTTGCAGTCTTAAAATTTCATCTGAACTGCATCTCTTAATTTATGTTTAGTAATTGATATTTGAGGGAGCAACACAGCATGGCACGAGAGCAAAGGAATTTCCTGTCTGACTTCCTTTGCTTCTCCGTATATTATAAATCAGTCGCTCTGCCCCATGAATTTTAATGTGTGAAATAAAGATGGACTATAAAATTCATTCTGATACATACAATTTTATTTTAATTAGACTGACATTAGATAGAAAATGAAAAATACCATGACGGGCCAAAGAGAGTGACTGAAAGGAGAAACTTTGTATTGGAGCACCTTTGATGGCACTTGCCCCTGCTTTTTGAATAAGGGACACTGTCATCAATATTAAATAGACATTCCTAGTATGTATAATTATAGTATCTATAATCTGCATTCATAATTACAGATTATTCATAATTGACATTTTACAAATTTGGAGAATTGAAGATATTCAAACCGTTCACACACCTATAGTTGAATTATAATCCCAAGAGCACTGGCCAGTACTGCATTAAAATCCACGCCTACAGTATATGTTCCCTCTCTAAACTTCAATTCGCTGTTCTTAACTATATATAAAATTGTAATACTTGAAACAACACTGCACTGAAAATCCCAATAGAAGACGTGGTTGTATTTTAAAATAAAACAAAACAAACAAACAAAAAGAAAATAGGCAGTCTACTATAATAATTACCGTCCTGCTCTTTGCTATTTTTATGTAGTCCTATGTTGGGTGGATACACAGTTTCAGTTTGTTTCCAAAGCCGTTGGATGCTACCTGTTATGTCCAAAATCAGGAGTGGACGATCCCTGATGTAGAAAGGATTTGCAGAAAGTTCACATTTTAAGAGAGTGGGCAGAAATACCCGCCTTACTAGTCAAGGCCCCGCTGGGATTTGAACCCAGGATCTCCTGTTTACTAGACAGGCGCTTTAACCAACTAAGCCACGGAGCCCCCGAGAATCGCTTTAGGTTTCCTTCTATCAGAGCATACTTTGGTATTTCTGGTAGTTCAGATTTTCCTTCTAGTAAAAAAAAAATTGTTCATTTCTTGGATTTTTATTTGGCCTTTGATTCCGCTCACAGCCACTCAGACGGTGACTAACAGCTTTGATGGAAGCACTGATGTGCCCGTCTTTGTCTTTTGCTCCTCATAACCTCTGTGTTTGGCTTGGAGCCTCGATGCGGCCTCAGGGGAACTCAAGCCGAGGGAAAAATTCAAGCAAGATCAAAGGTGAAGGGACTGTGAGTAGATATTTTTGTTTCAGGCTCCTTTTAGGCTTTCTAAGGCATATTTGACTTAATGTTTAGCTTGAGCTTCTGTAACAGAAGGGAAGCGCCACCGGTTCTTTCCCTTTAAAAATCAACCCCTGGAAGTGAGCTCCTGCAGTTCCTACGACCCGCACAAGTCTGAAAAGAGAGGAAGATGAGTGAAGAAGGAGCTAACCCCTCAGCGACTTTTTCCAGGGAACATGACAGCTCTTGATCTAGCCCCGCAAAGAGATGGAAGACAAGGAAGACAGGAGGGAGGAAAGCAGCGTTCCGGAGCTTTCGCGATAGTATCCCTTTAAAACGGAACTTTCTCTGCGAGGAGGAGAACGCAAAGGAGATTCGCGGATTAGGGCGGCGGCTCTGCTCGCGGGATGTACATGTGTGCCCGCCTGTGTGATGGGTCCATGCAGCTCAGCAGAGAAGCGATGAACTGCTGACGTCAGGAGTGGAGATTCGAGTCCCGGGCAGCAGTTTTAACTCGCGGAGTGAAACTGAAATCCTGCCGGCTCTTCAGGTTCTTTTGGATATTTGCGGTGGGACCCTCTACCCTAGATGGGTGAACTGTTGCCTGCGAGCTAAGAATTAATGTTTACGTTGAAAATAATGATACATAGAGATACATGGAACGCTTCGCGAATTTGTGTGTCACAGTTGCGGAGCGACCAGGGACATTTCTACGTCGTTCCGAATTTCTGTATCATCCCAATGTTAGTGCGGACGCTGCCGGAGCGAGCGCGGCCTTCAACATTTTAAAACACTGAAGAAACCAGGAATAGTATTTCTTGCATGTGACATTTATAAGAAACGCAGATCTCAGTGTCCGTAGGTGAAGCGTTACTGGAACACGCCGCCTCGCGGACGCTCGTCTCTGGCTGCTTCGCCGCCGCTCTGCTGCTGCGCGCGCTGCACGTCGCGGGGGCGCAGTGACTGCGCACCGTGTCTGTGTCACGCACATCTCTGACCATAACATTGTATTTCTTTATTATCAGTGCATACTTAACATCTCAGAACAACAAAACTGGACTTCAACTGTCCTCTCGAATGGTTGAATTATGACCCTACGAATTGTGAGTTCATTTCACAAGGAAGTGACAAGTGTTCACATGACACACGTGAAGCAACCACACTCTTCACCCGGCTACTCATCACAGCTGAGAGCAACTGGCCCTGGGTTAACGGATTCATGCTCTGAAGCTGGGACTCGAACCGCAGACCTGCTGGTTTACTGATTCAACGCTCTCCCACGCCGCCGTTCCACCTGCCAAAGCTCACCGCGTTCTTCCATTTCTCTTTGAATACTTCAATTGTTTTCAACATTCTTAGTTTCAGATTTTTTCAATGTTGCTAATTGGCCCATGTGTTTACCGATCTGGAAACACCTGGAGTCTATCATCTTCCACATACGTTGGTTATTCAAATGCCAATTCCTGGCAGTATGGGATGAATAGACGCAGGGGGAGACAGAAGAGAAACGGAACGGAAAGCATTTCTGCTCCTCCGCATTGTCAGCTAAGCCAGAAACAGCTCAGAAAATTAAAACAGAAAAATTCATGGAGTTTATAAATTTTTTTCTTTTCACTTTCACCTTTCACAGTCTCCTAAGATGCTGAGAAATGGAACCCCATGACACTATAACTTTGCTAAAAGAATACAAGGTGTGAATATTACGACAAAGCAATCACAAAATTCCCAACTTACATGAATGCAACTGACAGAAAAATTAGAAAATTAAAAATGGCATTTCTCATTTACAGCAGAATTTCTTCACAAATTTTTTTTTAAATGAAGATGAGTCTGCAACCAAGTAAATTTCTAATTGACTCTGTTAGCCAGGCAAGTAAACCATTTACCATGTTGAGGTAATTAAATAGTGTTTCATTTTAGTAACCAAAGAGATGTGTCCAGAGAAAATGAACTTATTTAAGAGTATTAGTGCTTCAAGAGAACTGGTGATGGGAGACTTCAGGACATTGGGAACAGCGTCAATAGTTAATTAACAATACAAGGCAAATGATTTACTCTTGATGAGTCCACAGATAGTACCAATATTACTCAGTTGTTCATTTAAGAAGTCAACGTCAGTTTAACGTGATTAAGCAAGTAACCTGCATCAACAGCCTACGTGTGACAACTGCAGGTAAGAACTTTTTTTCTGAGAAGTATTTCTTAGAAGTACAGTATTTTCTAAGAAGCTGAAAAAACAATAGTTCTTTACAACCTGAAGTGAAATCTGCCAAGATGTGGTACAACTAGTGATGGTAAAATTATGAGAAGGGCAGAAAGAGGCTTAGTTGAGCAAGTTTAAAAAATTGTCATAAATGTAAGCTTATTGTTATTTATCGTATTATTCGTCAACAGATAATTCGCGGGGAATATTTGATGGTATCATGTGTTATCGAACAGTGATGTCAACAGTGGACTTAACTTGGTCTGCTGGACCAGCCATTGTCACTTTTACAAATTTTGGACAGAAATTAGGAACTGAAGGTCGTGACAAGAAGGATTACACAGCAGTTTAGTGACTTAGCGCTGATAAACTGTGTTTTTTTTAAACTTGGGGCTGAGATGGAATTTTTTTTGAAGTGGAAGAACTGCCCTCAGTTACTGTAATCAAACACTGAATGGCTTTGGAAGTTAGCTTTGGTTTCATATTGGATGGTGCTTTTCAACAAATTCAGCCAAAATTACAAGGCAAAACGATGCTTATATATATAACTTGTACTGCCGTGAAGTCATTTCGATGACAGCGAACATTGCTAGAATCATGGTGATATCAAGCTGCCCTGTGCACTGCAAGTGCTATCCAAAGTTAAAAGAAGCAAATCTCCAATCCCACAGAAATTTTCAGCAGCTATGTTTTCTGAACTCAAACTACAGTACCGGCAGTGTGTTAAAAGCTTAATGCAAGTGCAAAAGCAATTTTCATATTTCAAAATCCACTTAACGTGCAATTGAGGAGCTTCAAACTAAGCCTCACTTTGAAGTGACTAATTTGCAATGCAATGGCATGCTGAAAGCAAACATAAAGAGAGGAACCTACTAGAATCCATAAATGTCTTTCATGAAATGAATATGCCCCAAATCATATAGACAAATAATATTAATCTGTGAAGATTAATATTAGCCATTTGGCATCTCCCATCTTTATGAAAAGATATTTTCAAAGATGAAATAAATTAAATTGCAGATCATTAACAGGTGAGCATTAGCAAATGATTTTGATGTTAGGGAACACTAATTTTGAGCCCCCATCTGTAATAATAATTATTATTATAATGATGACTTAATTATTCTCATTAATAATTATACTCAATTAGTATTGTACTTTGAATTTCATCAATAAATATGAGTGGATTTTTCTTTCTGCCTTGTTATATAAATACCTACATAATAGCCTAATATCCTTGATTTCACCATTTGACTTGCAAATCCTAAACTATTTACTACTTGGCCATTTTCAGAAAAAGGTCTCTCAGGCTTATTTTATAAGGGCACTAATCCCACTCATGAAGACGCCACCTTTATCACCTACTCACCTTCCAAAGGCCCTAAATCCTAATCTAATGACTTTGGTGATTAAGTTTCAACATATACAGTTTTGGTAATGGCAGCAGTCACAAACATTCAGATTACAGTAGGAGTATATTTTAAAACCTGGGAAACAATTTTGCACAGGCTTACTGTGACGAAGAGTCCCTAAGTTGATCTCCAGTAATTTCTATCTCCTAGTGTTCATGCATTTGTGTAGTACTCTCCTCTTGAGTGTAAATGGGACTTGTAACTTTTTTTTTTTTTTTTTGGCCTGGGCTGGAGTGTAGTGGTGAGATCTCTGCTCACTGCAACCTCCACCTCCCAGGTTAAAGCAATTTTCCTGCCTCAGTCTTCCAAGTACCTGGGATTACAGGCACACACCACTACACCCAGCTAAATTTTTGTACTTTTAGTAGAGATGGGATTTCACCACGTTGGCCAGGCTGGTCTCAAACTCCTGACGTCGTGATTCGCCCACCTCAGCCTTCCAAAGTGCTAGGATTACAGGCATGAGTTACTGCACCCAGCTGTGACTTATTCTAACCAGTAGAATATGCCAAAGGTAAAGGGATGCCACCCCCATAATTATGTAAATATGTATATAAAACATACATATTGTTTAAATTATTTATTAATATATTTATATACATATATTATTATAATCTATAATAATATATAAGCCATTTTATATATAGATACATAAGCAATTTTAAATATATGCACACACACAAATATTCAAAGCAGAGCACAAACTCCCTGCCTAAGTCATTGATGGTAATGACAGCACTTGGGGTGGTAAAGATCCAGGGACCAAATCTGCAGGGAAGAAGAAGGACATGACAATGGGAGATGACGGGTACAGAAGAGAGAGAGCCAAAGTCTGGTATATTTAACAGGCTTGAGTCTCAGGGTAATGACGACAGCATTCACTCCAAAAGGACCTGTAAGCAGCCACTGACTTCTCTACTGGACGAGGGAGAAGTCTTCACTGCAATTCATTCATGCTGTAGATTTCAGGAACGTGATCCTATATCATGTGCTTGCCTGAATGACCAGGCATTAGCGGTGGATGGTCTTTCTGGGAAGGTGGAGGGAGTGTTTTCTGTGGAAAAGTGACTTCAGTGCTACATACTGCTGAGTCTGATTCTACGTAAAGCTGGATCACACAGATGGCTTGGTGGGGCACTTTTTGCATGGAAAAGACAATTCCCACTTACTCTGGATGAGCATGTCTTCTAGAGCTTGTGTAACTTAGCAAGCTTCACAGAACAACCGGTGATTTTTTTGTGACGCGGAGTTGCCCAAATGTGTGGGGTAGGAGAGATGCAAGTTTCCTAAACTCCTTTATTTAGACATTTACAGTGGCCTCTCACTTTATGTGACCCCTTGGTTTCTTTGAAAAAGTGGCAAATTATTTGCAACAAGCACTGAATTAACACAAACCAGACAAATCCTCTTTTCTGGGACCAATGTCCTTTTTCTATGTTTCATGGAAATATCCTTAGACAAGTTTAAATTGTAACTGGGCTTATTTGAGCAAAGAAAAACAAAACAAAACATAGCAAAACAAAACAAAAGAAACATGATTGAAGAATCAGGCAACGCTGCAAACCAGAGCAGGTTCAGAGAATGCCAATCAATAAAATGGCCTAACAGCATTTATGGAAAACTCAAGTACAGTAGAGGTGACAGCTTAATTGGTTAATTGGTTACAGAGCCTCCAGCAATTAATTAAAGCTCAGCTACTGTATTTCAACTCTGTATTCGTTTGGTCTATTAGGCTTAGTGCAGGAGTCTAGTCCACATCAATGGTCTTCTAGACATTTTATTCAACAGACAGAATAGCGTTTATTTTTACCTCAAACCTATTGCTTTGCATTCATGTCTGCCTCTGTAATATTTTCTCCTGGTTTAGGTGAAACAGAAAAACTATTTTCTGTCATAAACTGGATTGTGTGATCAAATTTATGTTGATTCATCAGTTGTTGTTAGGACTACAAATTTAGACTACTGGTAGGGAAAAGGTAGAAACATCCAACACACATAAGGCAATCGTCCTAACCCAGTGCAGAGGGTGTGTCTGTGCCCCCTGCTCGTGTGATGGTGTGTCTGGGCCCTCCTTTGATGTCTCCATAAACCTTAAGACTACCACTCCATTTCCTTCTTTTACAGTTTTTTTTTTTTGTTTTTTTTTTTTTAAGGCGGAGTCTTGCTCTGTCGCCCAGGCTGGAGTGCAGTGGCGTGATCTCGGCTCACTGCAACTTCCACCTCCTGGGTTCAAGCGATTCTCCTGCCTCAGCCTCCCGAGTAGCTGGGACTACAGGTGCCTGCCACTGTGCCCATCTAATTTTTTTGTATTTTTAGTAGAGACAGGGTTTCACTATGTTGGCCTGGAGGGTCTCAAACTCCTGACCTCGTGATCCAGCAACCTCGGCCTCCCCACGTGCTGGGATTACAGGCAAGAGCCACCGCGCCCCTCCTGCAGTCTTTTCAAAGGGTGATGCTCTCTCAACAATATCCGGAGTCTGGGCTCAGGACAGGTAGAAGACAAAGGAGTTTTTCTGCACTCTTGCTTCTTTCACTTTAAGGTACAAACCCGGCAGGACAGGGTAGCAGGTCTTTGTGGAGAATAAGCGTCTTCCACCTCCTCAGTTCAAACTGGCATTGCTGAACATCTATTTCTCTATCTTTTAGAAGGTAAAGAAGCAAGAAAATGGGCTGGGCGTGCTGGCTCACGCCTGTAATCCTAGCACTTTGGGAGGCCGAGCCGGGTGGATAACCTGAGGTCAGGTGTTCGAGACCAGCCTGACCAACATGGAGAAACCCCCATCTCTACTAACAATACAAAAAAAATTAGCCAGGTGTTGTGGCGGTCACCTGTAATCCCAGTTACTGGGGAGGATGATGCAAGAGAATTGCTTAAACTCGGGAGTTGGAGTCAGAGGTTGCAGTGAGCCAATCGTGCCATTGCACTCCAGCCTGGGCGACAGAGCAGGACTCCGTCTAAAAAAAAAAAGAAAGAAAAAGGAAAAAACAAGAAAATGGCTTGTTTCTTGGTTTGAGGTGATCTCTCCTGCACCTCTGGAGAGGTGCCTCATGGATCTGTGACCAGTGCAGTTCACAGGGCTTTGGGCTCCATACGTGTGTAACAAAGTCTTGGTTTTCATTACAGGGTTCTTCATCCCCCAGGATGCTGCTTTTCCAAAGTACTCAAGCAGGGTGACTTTTTAAAAATGCTCTGGCTCCTAATATTAATATTAAACTTTCCCTCAAATCCAAGAAGAAACCCTCTTGAACTAATTACTGATGCTACTCTGAGGTGCATGAAAGATGAAATGAAAGTGTGGTTAAGTGTCTAAGGAGAGCCTTTTCAAGTTAAGGTGATTTTCCTGCTCTCATAACTCTAATTTTTCCCACTAAAGTTTTGTGAAATATAAGACTGGAGCCACCATAGCAGTGATTGCTCAGAGTGGCTGGAGAGAGTAAGTGAATGACAAAAATGTCAATAAGGGGGAAGCGTTGGGAAGATGTTGGTAGAAGAATACAAAATTACAGTTAGGAAGAAGTTCAATAAGTTGATTGTACAACATGATGACTATAGTTGAAAACGATACATCAGAACCCTGGATGAGAACAATAAAAAGATCAAAAAAACAAAAACAAAAAACAATACAATGTGTTGAAAAATGATGAGGTTTTAAGCTGTTGTCACTACAAAATTGATAACTATGTGAGGTAATGCTTATGGTAATTAGCTCGACTTAGCCACTCCACAATGCATGTGTGTATCTCAAAATAGCATGTTGTACATGAAAAAAAACATAATTTTACTTATCAATTTAAAATTTAAAATACAAATAAAAAATAAAATGTTAGGCCAGGTGCAGTGGCTCTCACCTGTAATCCCAGCACTGTGGGAGGCTGAGGCGGGTGGATCACCTGAGATCGGGAGTTTGAGACCAGCCTGACCAACATGGAGAAACCCCATCTCTACGAAAACTACAAAATTAGCCAGATGCAGTGACTCATGCCTGTAATTCCAGTTACTTGGGAGGCTGAGGTAGGAGAATCACTTGAAACTGGGAGGTGGAGGTTGCTGGGTGAGCAGAGATCACGCCACTGCACTCCAGCCTAAGCAATAAGAGTGAAACTCAGTCTCAAAAAATAAAATGTTATGTAGCACATTTTTTAGAACAGTAAATTAGCACAGATTATCTTCTTGTATATCAAAATGGGTTTCAAGAAACCACAGGACAACTAAGACCAGTGGATAGGAAATCTATGCATTTTCATTTACAATGACACATGACAGAATACTACAACTGGAGGTGCCGGGGATTGAACCCAGGGCCTCGTGCATGCTAAGCACGCGCTCTACCACTGAGCTACACCCCCTCTGCTACAACGCTTTTTTCCTAAACATTATAATTTCATCTTTCTCTTTGCTCGTGAGTTTTGAGAACCTCAAATTTTAGTAAATAGATCCCTTAATATGACTCTATTTCTGGAATCTCCAGGTTTTTCATGCTATCTTGCAGATAGAAGAGAAGAGTAATTTGATGGTACAGAAAAATATCACTGTTCCAATCTTGTCAGCTCACCCCAAATTTGACTCTCTAGAAGAGGCCTGAGGGACACTCCCATTCCTCCACCTGAGGGGGTCCCTACACAGTGATAATTCTCTGCGTAGTTTTGTTTCTTGGAATCATGTTAATGCTTTCTTTACACAGTGAAATTTAAAAAGAAAACTCACAAGGATAGAGGAAAAAGTACTTTAAATTTAAAAACAACTAGAAAAAAATAATTTCAAATGAATAGTATCAGAATTTAAAAAGATAATAAATCCAGGTAAATGTTTTACACAGTACTTTGACTAGTACTGTGTAGTTACATTCTAGACACAAAAGAACTGCAAATAGATGATCTCTCTGACAGCAGAAACGAATAGACAGCCTCAAGTCATAGAGTTACACTGGCTTTTCTTACTTCTGTGGAGCCAAAAAAATCATGTGCAACGATAATGAAACATAGACAAGTTCCTCCAGGAGAAAGCTGGGTTTTACCAGGGTTCTGTTAGAACTGAGTGAGGGAAACAAAAAACACTATCAGGGTCTGAAAAGGAAGTCAAATGCTGGACCATCAGATTGAAAGTTTAATTTTCTAACAAGTTATTCAGGGTTAAAGACATTTTGATTTTCAAAATGTCTTCAGTTAAAAAATATTTGGTTACTGCCTAACACACACATATATATATTTAATATATGCATATATAACCTATATATATTTAATATATGTATATATAACACATATACTTTAGACATTATTTATTTATTTATTTTTGAGACAGAGTCTCGCTTTGTTGCCCAAGCTGGAGTGCAGTGGCGTGACCTCGGCTCACTGCAACCTCCCCGTCCCAGATTCAAGCCATTCTCCTGCCTCAGCCTCCTGAGTAGCTGGGATTCCAGGTGCCCACCACCAGTCCCGCCTAATTTTTGTATTTTTAGTAGAGATGGGGTTTCATCATGTTAGCCAGGCTGGTCTAGAGCTCCTCACCTCAGGTGGTCCACTGGCCTGAGCCTCTCAAAGTGCTAAGATTACAGGCATGAACCCTAACCTATATATTTTTAATGCTCTCCTTTGCCTTCTGAGCCAGTGTGCTAGGAGTCACTCCTAGCCAAAACTTAGGTACCCAAGCTCAAAACTGCCAGCAGATCCCACTTGTCATTCAAACAGGTCCCACCACAGCCACAATGGAGCCGGGGAGTGGCTTTCCTTCTGTTTTCTTTGAAGCCACCAATATCAGTGACTACTTTGTCAAAAACAAAAATTAAACTGTATGCAAGCTTTCGAATGTGCGGTTTGTCTACCTAATTTATTGATATATTAGAAGTTTTAACAACTTAATCCTCGACCAAAAAATTAACTGAATTACCTAAGAGTTGAATGAGTGAAGAGGTAGCCAAGATCAGAGTACCCCTAACTTTTCTCTGAGGGTGGAAAAAATGGTTGTGGTATCTGTTGTGGAATTTGGGGGCTTCCAAACTTAAGTTTAAACTGAGAGCCCAGTGGCCAAAATAGGTCAATCAGAACTTGGATTAAACATCTAAAACCCCATGTACTTTGGCTAGAGTGGGACCCCAATAAGTCCACTGTGAGTTCATTTACACAAAAGTCTAGGGCCATTTTATGTGACTTTCAATGCTGTCTAAAAGATGGGTGGGCTAAAAGACGTTAAGAAACCACAAACTCTTGAAATAGGGCGAGTGTGTAGCACTGTCTCTCTCTTCCCTTTCTTGCCTTCTTCCCTGGTTTCATTGTTTGAACAGGCAGGAAGCCGTGGGGACAGCTCCTTCTTCTGCAGCGCACACCAAGCACTGTTCATCCACTTCTAAGGCTTCCAAAGTACCACAGACAAAAGCTGAGGAAACGAAACTGTGTCTCATGTTTTTAGTATAGATGAGCTTTCATTTAATTGACATTACCTGAACATCTTGTGTTCTTCCTTTTAGGGGATGTATATTGCTCCCTCCCTAAACTAGAGGAATTGGGAATGGGTATTTATACTTTTTTTTTTTTTTTTTGGTTTGATTTATGCCTTTTTTGTTTTTTTAAGACAGTCTCGCTCTGTCTACCAGGCTGGAGTGCAATGGTGCAGTCTCAGCTCACTGCAACCTCTGCCTCCCAGGTTCAAACGATTCTCTGCCTCAGCCTCATAATTAGCAGAGATTACAGGCATGCACTATCACACCCAGCTAATTTTTGTGTTTTTAGTGGATATGGGGTGACACCATGTTAGCCAGGCTGGTCTTGAACTCCTGACCTCGTGATCCGCCCGCCTCGGCCTCCCAAAGTACTGGGATTACAGGCGTGAGCCACCACACCCGGCCTGTTTTATGCACTTGTATTGGTTTTAATGTTTCCCATATCCAGGATTTAGTGCTCTTAAGCTGAATCATAACGTCTTTTCCAGGTAAGTGATAGTTGAGGTACATTTACTACCAGGTGTAGGGAAGTTTGAGTTTTGAAGGGACTAAAATTAACTGGGTCTCTCAAGGGCAAGTTGGAATCCTACTTGTAGAATCCAAGGTTGAGTTCTGACTGTGGTCAATATGACCCTGAATGTTTGATGTAGCTGGAGTTCATTGAAAGCCATTGTTCTGTTGTCCAATGTCCATCCACCCACTTACCTAGAAATAGTTGGTGTCTACGGCCATCTGTCTGCATTGTTAGACCAGTCTTTTGATCGTAGGAGTTGTGAAGATTGAGGTGAAGGGAGGAGACCCGTAAAATAAGCGCTGAGTAAATGCCCTGTCCTTCTGCCTTCTCATATATTCCTTGAGGCCTTCCTACTTTTGATTATCACACTATGTTCACATAGATATTAAGATGAGAGGAAGACAGGAGGCAATTTGGGTATGGCAAAGAGAAGCCATAAAGTGCTGCCTGTAAGTGAAAAGGGGAAAAAGTTCTCTACTTAATAAGAAAAAAAAAATAATATTCAAGACTGCTAAGAGCTATGGTAAGAATAAGTCTTCTAGCCATGGGCCAGGCACGGTGGCTCACGTTTGTAATCCCAGAGCTTTGGGAGGCTGAGGCGGGTAGATCACGAGGTCAAGAGATCGAGACCGTCCTGGCCAACACAGTGAAACCCCGTCTCTACTGAAAAATACAAAAATTAGCTGGGCATGGTGACACATGCCTGTGGTCCCAGCTACTCCGGAGGCTGAGGCAGGAGAATCACTTGAACCCAGGAGGCGGAGGTTATAGTGAGCCAAGATTGTGCCATTGCACTCCAGACTGGCAACAGAGTGAGACTGTGTCTCAAAAAAAAAAAAAAAAAAACTTCTATTCATGAGATTGTAAAGAAGGGTAAAGAAATTCGTGCTACTTTTGCAAAAGTTACTGCCACAGTGAGTTGTAAGTGTGTGGAAAAGGCAGTAAATTTGTGGGTGAAATACATGAACAGAACATATGTTCCACTTGACGGGGTTTCTTTGGTGCTGGCAGCTTGTGTGTTTCTCAGCTTCTCCCATTCTTAGAAGGAGCTAAAATATGAATAGCTATGAAAATATCCCTGGGGGGAAAGCCTGTGTAGAGGAGGGCTCCTGATTCCTGCCCACGGGAGAAAGCCTGTGTAGAGGAGGTCTGCTGCATTCCTGCCCATGGGGGAAAGCCCGTGTAGAGGAGGTCTCCTGATTCCTGCCCATGGCCTTCTTTGTCCTGGCTCCTCTCCTTAAGGAACATGATTTTTGCTTAATCCTTTCATATTCTAATTGATAATTAATGCCCAGTAAAAGATAACTACTATGTACATTAAAAATATAAAAAGATAAGAAGAGTCTAGGTGGTAAATATGGAAACTGTATTTGTTTGGGAACTTTTCTGTAAATCTGAAGATAGTTGTAAATTTAAAAAATCTAGAACTTGGCCGGGGGTGGTGGCTCCAGTCTGTAATCCCAGCACTTTGGGAGGCTGAGGGGAGCAGATCTGAGGTCGAGAGTCGAAACCAGCCAGACCAACAGGAAGAAACCCTGTCCTACTAAAGATACAAAAATTTACTAAAGATACAAAAATTGGCCGGGCGTAGTGTCACATGCCTGTAATCCCAGCTACTGGGGAGGCTGAGGCAAAAGAATGGCTTCAACCCAGGAAGCGGAGGTTGCAGTGAGCCAAGATAGTGCCATTGCACTCCAGCCTGAGCAAAAAGAGCCAGACTCTGTCTCAAAAAAAAAAAAAAAAAAAAAAAAAAATACTAAATATTGTACTATAAATAATGTGAAAGAAAATGTTCATAAGCCACTTGTTTTCTGTTTTTCCTTTTTTTCAACAATAGGGAAAAATATAAGACAAAACTGAACAGTCTCATTATTGTGGTGGTACGTCTTGATGTCAAAAGAACCTGTGTAAATCAGTTCTATTATTATTTTCTATCTTCCTTCTTCTGTGATGACAGCTGTTTGAATGATGCCAAGACTCACAGATTTAAAATGGGGCAGAGCCACCCCTAGGATGTTAAGTAACCCAGACAAACACATTTGGTTTTTCTGGGGCCCTGTCAATGTGAATAATTGTTTTTTTTTTTTTTTTTTTTTTTTTGGAGACAAGGTATCATTCTGTAGCTCAGGCTGGAGTGCAGCGTCTCTATCTTGGCTCACTGCAACCTCTGCCTCCTGGGTTCAAGCGATTCTCCCACCTCAGCCTCCTGAGTAGCTGGGACTATAGGTGTGCACCACCACACCTGGCTAACATGTGAATAATTTGATTAAAAAATGTCTTACAAAATTTAGGGGATCCTGTGAGGATCTAGTTGTGTATCAATAAAGATTTAGAATAATGGGTACTTACATATTTGTTTACAGCCTAATTGATACCCAAAAACCTTTATTGTAGTGTTCCAGCACCCATTCATCCTTTTCAGTCCAGAAACTCTCTCTTCATGTTATGTATTGTCAAACACACTGTTTCTGGCTAATTCTACCTTTCCTACTGTGAGTGAAAGATAGCAACATTGTTATTACTCATAATAGCACGGCTCTTTGGAACTTCTTTGTGTTGAAACAATATGAATCTTCCTGCCTCTACAGTTCCCAAATGCCATTTGTTGGATGCTGTCTGCATCCTTACTCATGAAGCTGCCTCAGCTCTCTTGCCACCTGTAAATGCTGGCTCCCAACTTCTCTTTCCAAGGTTATTATTGTGACCATGTTATGCTATAACTGGTTTAATAATGACCACAAATGTAAATCATATCTAGAGTGTGTAGGGAAATGTGTACAGGTTAACTTTCTTTTTTTTTTTTTTTTTTTTTGAGACAGAGTCTCTGTTGCCCAGGCTGGAGTGCAGTGGCTCACTGGAGCCTCTGCCTCCCGGGTTCAAGTGATTCTCCTGACTCCGCCTCCCAAGTAGCTGGGACTATAGGTGTGCACCACCATGCCTAGCTAATTTTTTGTATTTTTAGTAGAGACAGGGTTTCACCATGTTGTCCAGGCTGGTCTCAAACTCCCGACCTCAGGTGATTCACCTGCCTTGGCCTCCCATAGTGCTAGGATTGCAGGCATGAGCTACCACACCTGGCCAGGTTCACTTTTTTGGTCAAGTTAAATTTACTATTTGGAATTCAATAGCATAAATGTAGAATAACACATGTAGCCTTATATTCTTCTGAACTCTTTAGAATGTAATCGTTGGATTTATAAAATGTGATTTCTTTACTGGCAGATGCAGCCTCTCCAATAATTTTTATATTTTTCAGTCCTAAGCTATTCCTGAAACTATACTTGCAGTCTATGGGTTGGTGTCAATCATTTCAGAGGCTCCCTTGCTGAAGTCTTCATATTGGCTTCGTGTTTTCTGGTGTAACATGTTGCCGTCAAGCGGAAGAAGTGTTCTGTTCACGTCTTTTACCCACAAATTTACTGCCTTTTCCACATTAACTATGCACTTACCACATAGCGTAGGAGTAACTTTTGCAAAACTAGCACAAATTTCTTTTCCCTTCTTTACAATTTCACAGATAGAAGATTTATTTTTAGCAACCTCGGATACAAATTTTTTTCTCTTTCCTTATGAAGTAGAGAACTTTCCCATTTTCACTCAAAGGCAGCACTTTGGGGCTTCTCTTTGGCATACCCAAATTGCCAGCATCACTACTCTTGTACTTTGGGGCCTTTATTAAGTAAAATAAGGGTTATCTCAACAGAAGCAGTATGAGGACTGTTGGTCAGAAACTTAGATGGCTACCAAGTGACTGACCAGTGGGTGCTTACTACATAGTGTGAATGTGCTAGACAAAGAGATGATTTACTTCCCAGGCAGGATGGAGCAGATGCGGCGAGATTTCATCATACTGCTCAGAACAGGGAAACGGAAAACTTAAGAATTGTTTATTTCTGGAATTTTTTTTTTTTCTGGAATTTTTGATGTAATGATTTCAGATCGCGGTTGACTGTGGGTAAGAAACAAAGGATGAGAGGGGGTTACTGCTATTCATTTTAATTCCAAGGGCCTTGGTTCTTCCTAATCTGGAGACTTCAATGCAGCAGTATTTAGACATACCACCCAAAAAGTAGACCCTAGGCTACTACTTATGAGTTGGTTGCCACTCAGAGAGTAGATTGGTACATTCAATTAACCTCCTTCACTGAAGTTGAAAATTGTGGCTGCCTCATGGCCAAGGGCTCTGCTCTGCACAGTTATGTAAACAGGACAAATGGAGGTGCTGGGGATTGAACCCAGGGCCTCGTGCATGCTAAGCACGCGCTCTACCACTGAGCTACACCCCCTGAGAGCCACTGCTTATACTATACTTTATAACTGGCTGTCACTATTATCTGCTAGTGTTCTATGATTTAAACTGAGGTCAAGGTCTACTCTATTCAACTCTACTGTTTCTGAAACCCTCAAGTTGTACTGTGGACTGAAAGATCCCTTTAGTGCTACGGGGGTCTTTCATAATGGCGGGCCCTCCAAGGACTGCTCCTAGGGAATTCCTGAATGGCAGCTTTTGTCCACTACCAAAGACAATCACAGGTAGAAATATTCTCTTAAATAATTAACTTCCTACTTTTCTGTCTACAGTGCTCCCAGAAAAACATAAACGGTAGTGCCAGGGAATACTAAGACCAGTACTAGGAGAGCTGCTCAGGGAATGCAGGTCCAGGTGAGGCGGTGAGACTGAAAAGAAATCCTTCTTTGCCTTGTCTTGGCTTCTGGTGCTGGCCACCAATATGTGGCAATCTCTGCTTGGAGTAGCATCACTCTAATCTCTGCCCCTCTGATCACATGGCATTCTCACCGTGTCTCTGTGTAAAAATTTCTCTCTTCCTCCAAGGACATCAGTCAGATTGGATTAGAGTCCACCTTGATAATCTTGCCTGTGGCAGGGCGTGGTGGCTCACGCCTGTCATCATAGCACGTTGGGAGGCCAAGGCCGGTAGATCACGAGGTCAGGAGTTTGAGACCAGCCTGACCAACATGGTGAAAACCCGTTTCTACTAAAAATACAAAAAATTAGCCAGGCATGGTGTTGCGCACCTGTAATCCCAGCTACTGGAGGAAGCAGGCTGAGGTAGCAGATCGCTTGAACCCGGGAGGTGGAGGTTGCAATGAGCTGAGATCATACCACTGCACTCCAGCCTAGGTGATAGAGCAAGACTCCATCTAAAAAGAAAAAAAAATCTTTTCTTAATTAACTAAATTAATTTGGACTGTATTTCCAAATAAGGTCACATTCTGAGGTTCCAAGAAGTTTATGATTTGGGGGGAAGGACACTATTAATCCAGTACAACTGCCATCTAACATAAGATATATTAACAGTAACATTTATATCCCTGAATTTAAGTAGCTGTATATCAAAAGAGGAGTGGAATACACATCACCAAAAGAGAGTTCCATGGACTTTGTTTTCGTTTGGAAGGTAAGTGTGTTTTAAAGGTATGTGTGAGGTGCTGAGCAAGCTGCAATACATAAGCCTTTGTCTGCATAGGCATTGGTTGAAAACAAGAACAGAAAATACAGGAAATTGGAAACCAGGCTTGCCCGGCCAAAAAAAAAAAAAAAGGAAAAAGGAAAATACAAGAAAGTTTGGAGAGATGGGAAGAAGAGGAGAAAAAAAGAAGCAGAAAAAGGAATAACAAATGAAAGAGAAAAAACAGGGAGCACTCCACAATATATATGGGAAAATTATTTATCACTGAAGAAAAATAGATTTGGGAGAAGCCAGGAAACGGTGAAGAAGCTCTGGAGGCAGAAGACAGAAACGTCCGTGGTCTGGCCAGGTGCCGTGGCTCACGCCTGTAATCACAGCACTTCGGGAGGCAGAGGCAGGCACATCACCAGAGGTCAGGAGTTTGAGACCAGCCTGGCCAACATGGTGAAACCCCGTCTCTACTAAAAACACAAAAATTAGTGGGGTGTGGTGGCAAGAGCTGGTAGTCCCACTACTTGGGAGGCTGAGACAGGACAATTGCTTGACCCTGGGAGGCAGAGGTCGCAGTGAGCTGAGATCATGCCAGTGCACTCTAGCCTGGGTGACAGTGAGACTCTCTCTCAAAAAAAAAAAAAGAAAGAAAGAAAAAAGGTCTTCAATGAAAAGGAAATTATCCCAGCATTTTTGAGATTTAAAGCCATAATTCTTCAGTCCCTAAAGGAGAATTGTAAATCTAGGCCAAAGAAATTACTTGAAATTACTTTTATTGCTGCATTACTTGAAAGGAGTCTTCTGCAACTACTGTTTCCCTTCAAGAAGAATAAAAAACGGTCCCTGTGCACTTGCATTCATTCAGGCAAAGATAAGTATCAGCATTGTATAATGGGGGCAATTCTTGGGTTGATTCCAAAAACTTTGGTTCTGCCTAATCTGGATGCTTCAATGCAGCAGTATTTAGACATATCACCCAAAAAGCAGACCTTAGCACATCTTGATTCAGAGAAGTGAATGAAATAATCACTGACCTCCAGGAATTATAACTGGAGAAGATCAGAAAGTGAATACATTAAAACCCATGAGACTATCTGATGACTTAGTATTCTTTGGTCCCACCAGCTGAAGTGTGCAGCCATATCATAAGGTATGAAAACAGAGAAACAAAGCAATTGGAAATGGGAGACAATAATTTTTATTTTGCGCATGTTGATGTTGAGATGCTTCTCAATTTTTCAAGATTTTTTTGGTCTTTGTTTATTGTTTGCCGCTAGAGAAGAAGGGGCATGCTACAGAAAGCAAAAGGGGAAATTACCTCTAGACAGATAATATTTGAACACATGGACATGGACAAAATGGACAAGAAAGACTGGATAGATGGGTTTATACTGTCAAGAAAAAAAAAAAAAAGAAAAGAAAAAGGAAAAAAGAGAACAAACACTGTAGGCCAGGCACGGTGGCTCATGCTTACAATCCCAGCCCTTTGGGAGGCCGAAGTGGGCAGAACATGAGGTCAGGAGTTCAAGACCAGCCTGGCCAACACAGTGAAACCCCATCTCTACTAAAAATACAAAAATTAGCTGGGCATGGTGGCAGGCACCTGTGGTCCCAGCTACTCTGGAGGCTGAGGCACGAGAATCACTTGAACCCAGGAGACAGAGGTTGCAGTGAGCTGAGATTGTGCCATTCCACGCCAGCCTGGGCGACAGTGCTAGACCCTGTCTCAAAAAAAAAAAAAAAAAGAAAGAAAGAAAGAAAGAAAAAGAAAAAAGCTATAGAGAAGAAGAGACTGAAGACCCAACAGAATATTCCACACTGAGACTTTCCATGTGTCAATCTAAATAACGGAGAGAGGTTCTCTAAAAGAAAACATCTGCATTTGAGAATAGAGTATTGCAGTTGCAATATCCATGCCATAGTAAGCAATGTATGTCTTCAGGGAGGTAAAGGAAGACAAAAGTTTTGAAGAAAAATTAAGGAGGGATACATAATTGTTTTTGAAATAGTGATCTTTGGCTGCGAATCTTAATAACAAGGGTGACACTGGTCCAAGGTTGGACAGGCAGTTGCTAGGCAGATGTCCTTGAAGATATATTTTTTGTGTAAGATGGCAAGGTTGTGGTTTTCACAGTCTTCTGTGATAGTTTTTTCTATTAGGCATACAAGCATGAGAACCCTCTCTTCATGGTTTTCCCCTGCTTTATTTGTCAGGGTTTTCTTAACATTAGTGACTCCTTTTTGATTCTGACAACTTTCACACGTGGTAGCTCAAATTTAAAAATAAAAAGCTTTAGGCCAGTTACAGGATCTGAGAGAGGACTGCCTAGGCAGGTAAGATTGAGCAGGGGCCAGGTGCTGTGGCTGACACCTGATCCTAGCACTTTGGGAGGCCAAGGGGGGTGGATCACTTGAGGTCAGGAGTTCGAGACCAGCCTGGCCAACATGGTGAAACTTCATCTTTACTGAAAATACAAAAATTAGACAGGCGTGGTGGTGCATGCCTGTAGTCCCAGCTACTCAGGAGATTGAGGCGGGAGAGTTGCCTGAGCTGGGGAAGTGGAGGTTGCAGTGAGCCGAGATTGTGCCTCTGCACTCCAGCCTGGGCAATGGAGCAAGACTCTGTCTCAAAAAGAAAAAAGACTGAGCAGGACTGGTGTCATATGGTTTAGAATTTATTATCCTTTCCTTAACATAGGTGTGAGAAAGGAACTAGGAAAAGATTATAGAAATGGACTTTAACAGAATAGACCTTTACTTTGAAATGTTACAGTTTCACAAAACCATGAAGAATATAAAACTAGAAAATATGAAACAAGAAATTGCAACCGTGGTAAGGCCTGTGGCTTGATGGTGGAGCTTTTCTCTTGCAAGCGTGAGTCTCACATTTGATCCCTGGGAGCGCCAGTGCTGTCTTCTTTTTCCACAACTCTGGTAGGGTGGAACTGGCACCTCTCTTCACTCCCCCTTTTCCCCTTGTGATTTTCTGCTCCCTGAAAAGTAAAACAAAATGCAACAGGTTGCCACCACACAGGGTTATTGGGAAAACACAAGAAAGACATAAGTGCAAAGCACCAAGTAGCCAACATTTTAATCAGCTTTTAAAAATTGACTTGGTCAAGGCCGGGCACAGTGGCTCACGCTTGTAATCTCAGCACTTTGGGAGGCTGAGGCAGGCGGATCACCTGAGGTCAGGAGTTTGAGGCCAGGCTGACCAACATGGAGAAACCCTGTGTCTACTAAAAATACAAAAATTAGCTGGGCATGGTGGCAGGTGCCTCCCGGGTTCAAGCAATTCTCCTTCCTCAGCCTCCTGAGTAGCTGGGATTACAGGCATGCACCACCACATCTGGCTAATTTTGTGTATATATATGTGTATATATATATATACACACACACACATACATATATAGACACAAATATATCTATACAAATATCGATATATATATTTTTGTTTACAAAGACTTTATAAAGAATGTTCCAGCTCACATGTTGTTTCTTTTCTACTTTATCCTGGAGATAATTCTTTTCAAATGAGGCTTTATAATACATTGTAGCTTTTCTCTTCCTTTTCTCTTTCCCTTTCTTTCTATTTTTTGAGACAGAGTCTCACTCCATCACCAGGCACCAGGCTGGAGTGCAGTGGCGCGACCTCGGCTCACTGCAAACTCCACCTCCCAGGTTCAAGCAATTCTCCTGCCTCAGCCTCCCGAATAGCTGGGACTACAGAAGTGCGCCACCACGCCCAGCTAATCTTTTTGCATTTTTAGTAGAGATGGGGTTTCACCATGTTGGCCAGGATGGTCTCGATCTCTTGACCTTGTGATCCACCCGCCTCGGCTTCCCAAAGTGCTGGGATTACAGGCGTGAGACACCGCACCCAGCCTCCCTTTCTTTCTATTGGGTCTCCTTAACCAGAGCTGAAGCGTCCGTGAACTGGGCCCAGGCCAGGGCTTGCTAGAACAGTGACTGTAAAACACTCTTATTGCTCTTCGTTTATAGCTATGCTTTGAGATAAGTGCATTCCTCTTCTGTCTTATCTCCCCAACATTAGCATCTATTTTGAGGCCGGCACTCATGGCACTGATTTTCTCGGACCTCATTTTACTGCACTGCTGTCTTTTCTCCCTACCTGGATATAAATCCCCTGAGGTGACACACTGCTAATATTCTTTATGTCCTTCTGCACTGTCTTTGTTTTGTTTTGTTTTTTTGAGACGAAGTCTTACTCTGTCACCCAGGCTGGAGTGCAGTGGCATGTTCACAGCTCACTGCATCCTCTGCCTCCCAGTTTCAAGTGATTCTCCTGCCTCGGCTTCCCGAGTACCTGGGACTACTCGTGTGCACAAACACACCTGGCTAATTTTTGTATTTTTAGTAGACTCGGGGTTTGGCCATGTTGGCCAGCCTGGTATCCAACTCCTGACCTCTGGTGATCAGCTCACCTTGGCCTCCCAAAGTGCTGTGATTACAGGCCTGAGCCATTGCACCTGGCCTGCACTATCCTTTATCTTTCTTGACAGTTTGAAGGCAACATGGAAGTTGAAAGAAAATAACATTGGAAAGAAGTAAACATCCCAACTTGGGATTCTCCTTGGTGAACTGGAGCTCATGCTCTCGTAGGAGGTTGGTGAGCAGACCTTGGAGTGGACTGACTTGAGTGAGAAGATGGGAGGAGGGAGATCTTAGCAAACAGAACTGGTTTTTGGTGTAGCATTCCATAGCTTCTCATGGCATGGCTGCAAAAAGAGACTGATCTAGAGTTTTCTGAAATAGTGAGGTTGAATGCAGTAAACTTTATCCCACCAACCATTAGATATCCAGAAATTGGGGCAATCATCCGTTTTAGAGGATTTACTGAAATATAGGGTCAATCGGGGTGCATAGCTTAGTGGTAGAGCACTGGCTAGGCATGCAGATGAGTCCAAGTTTATTCCTCCAATACTGCTTTTCTTTCTTCTTCAAAGCTGTACTTCAATAACACACCCCAGTTGCATCCGCGTAAATAAGACGAGAAATGAGACAGAAACATCATCCTGACTCAGGATCTCCCGAAAGGAGAACAACAATCACGTCACCACCGCATGAGTAAGCGCACGTTCTTTTCGTTCCATTACACAGTTTCCTGAGGAACAAGCATGAAAAAGAAGGATCAAGGAAAAGAAAAAGAGGCCGTTGAGCAACCTTTGTTAACAGGTCTTTCTGTGGTGGTTCCTGTGTGAAGCCCGAGGAGCCGAAACTCACCCACTGATTCCTCACCCCTTACTTCTCTTTCATGCACACAGTCGGCAGAAGTTCCAGTCAGTTACCAAATGTGGCAGGATATGGATGCCAACTTCTGAGTGAGGGATCAATGGAAACACATCTCTCAAAGAATGCAGTGCTTTCGAAATTTAGTGTCAGTGAAGGTAGAGGTGCAGCTGACAGCTGAGCTGGAAGAGCCCCCATAAAAGGTCTAAAACTCGCAGATCCCTCCTCAGAGTTTGAAATCAGTGATTTGTTTGACAGTGTGTTGCCTGGCCACAAACGTCCACCTGCACTCACTTTTCAAGGAAATCCTCTAGAGTGCTAAGGCAAGGACACTCAAAATTGGGTGCCTTCCGTGTTCTTTCCTTTTTCGGTATTTTGAGTCTTTAAAGGAAAACTTGCTTGATATGTCTTTCGTCAACGTTACACGGCAGCTCTTGCATAAAGAAGCAGGCTGGCCGGGAGTGGTGGCTCACGCCAGTAATCCCAGCACTTTGGGAAGCTGAGGCAGGCAGATCACAAGGTCAAGAGATCGAGACCATCCGGGCCAACATGGTGAAACCCTGTTTCTACTAAAAAATACAAAAAAATTAACTGGGCGTGGTGGCGCACGCCTATAGTTCCAGCTACTTGGGAGGCTGAGACAGGAGAATTGCTTGAACCTGGGAGGCGGAGGTTGCAGTGAGCCGAAATGGAGCCATTGCACTCCAGCCTGTCACGGGGTTACAGAGTTTGAATCTGCCACAAAAAAAAAAAAAAAAAAAAAAAAAAAAAGCAGCCTAAGGCTTTGACGCCAGTGTGTTTGCCCTTGGATCTGTATGCTGAGCTGAAAGCTTCCCATGAACAAACGCTCTGCTCATTGCCAGATGATTCCATTCTATTTGCTTTGCAGTGTCCAGGACGTCCTCGCCTTTTCCCATCCCCCGATGGCACAGCTTGAAGGTATCCGGGCCTCTGAATTTTTCTTTCAAATATGTACATATATAGCAGAATTCTTCCTCGAGTCCATGGGTTCTCAAAAGAAAGGCAGTTGGAAATTCTCTCCCCTGCCCTGCATCTAGCATTGCCCTGTTTATTCCTTCAGTGTGGGTGGGAGGGAGTATGTCACTTCATTTAAAGTTGATGGGGTTAGGCCCGGCGTGGTGGCTCACGCCTGTAATCTCAGCACTTTGGGAGGCCGAGGTGGGTGGATCACGAGGTCAGGAGTTCAAGACCAGCCTGGCCAAGATGGTGAAACCCCGACTCTACTAAAAATATGAAAAATAGCCAGGCATGGTGGCATGCGCCTTAATCCCAGCTACTTGGGAGGCTGAGGCAGGAGAATCGCTTGAACCCAGGAGGTGGAGGTTGCAGTGAGCTGAGATCACACCACCGCACTCCAGCTTGGGCGACAAAGTGAGACTCCGTCTCAAAACAAAAACAAAAAAATTAAAAAAAAAGAAAAGAAAAAAATAAGGTTGATGGGGTTTTGAAGCCACTGTTTTAAAACCCCTTTGTGTATATAATAATCATCAAGCAAGAAATAGAGATGGGGTGTGGAATCAGAGCAGGACAGTCTCAGAACAGCACGAAAAAGCTGTAAAAGGGATGTTGGCTCCCACCCAGCACAGTGTGAAGTTAAAATTGCTGATTCAACGAAAGCGGCTCCCAGGCTGAAAAGCACTTTTTTCTGAGTCATTATCGCTCTACTTGTTGGAGACTTGAGATTTTCTCAGGACTTTCTTTGTGGAGGTGAGCAACTCTCACCAAATCGCTGGCAAGTGGGCCTTGGAGCAAGCTAACAGGAATCGGAAGGTTCTAGAATAAAAAACGGTGCTATTCAGGCTGCAATCTGTTACTCATCCAATGAAGCTACCACACAGCATCCAGTCTTGTCACTTCAGAGATAATGAAATTTAATCCAGTGGACTTTCTCTAGCTAACTCTTAAATTAAAAAACTATCACAAAACAAAACAAAAGCAACAAGAAACATAGCAATAACATTTTATAAAAGAACCCAGGCAGTTAATAGTCAGGGGGTGTAGCTCAGTGGTAGAGCACGTGCTTTGCATGTACGAGGTCCCTGGTTCAATCCCTGGCACCTCCACTTTTCCTTCAGCCAATCCCTCCTCGTTCATTGCGGAGCTCCACTGAAGTAGATCTTGGGTCTTTTTGGAAGAACTTCGATAACCCAAGTCGCTTCTCTTAAGGAATGCGGAGCTTGCCAATGCGAACTTTGAAAACCCATTTGGAAGTTTAAAGGCCAGGTGCTATCAGCCTGCAGGGAGAGTTCGGTTTGGTAGGGGCGCAGGCTTAAAGTCTTCAAGGTTTCTTATCGACGACAGATTTTGGCACAGTGATTAGTCTGGTAGATAGTAAACAGACTCTCATTGAAGGTTTGGACACGCTGTGTGATAGAAAACACTTAGTTGAAATAAAATTTCAAGAGTATTAGTGGGTAATGGGTTAAAATTTCTTCTCTACTACATTTCTTACACTTGCCCCCTGAAAAATCAAGTTTCTTGTGTTTAGAGTTGTAAAATCATAAAGGAGAATTCATGAGTTAACACACCAAAGGTCCCTGCAGTAGTTGCAGCCAGAGGCAGTGTGTGTGTGTGTGTGTGTATGTGTGTATAGGTGTGTATATCTGTATGTATGTGTGTATATATGTGTCTGTATGAGTGTTGTGTGCCTGTGCGTATGTGTGTGCCTGTGTATGCGTGTGTACGTGTGTGCCTGTGTGCTTGTGCATGTGTACGTGTGTGCATATGTGTGTGCACGTGTGCGCACGTGTGCATGTTTGCACGTGCGCATACGTGTGCTCATGTGCATGTGTGCACGTGTGCGTGTGTGCATACATGCAATGTGTGTACGTGTTCATGTATGCGCACGTGTGCACATGTGTGTGTGCGGGTACGTACAGGTGCGCGCCTGTAGTGTGCACACTTGTGTGCATGTGTGTGCACGTGTGTGCATGTGTGCGTACTTGTGCACGTGTGTGCGCGCGTGTGCGTACGTGTGTGCATGTGTGCATGCGTGTGAATGCGCGCGTGCATGTGTGTGCGTGTGTGTATAGGTGTGTGTATGTGGGTATATATGCGTACGTGTGTGTTTTGTGTATGTGTGCATGTGTGTGTGTATCTGTATGTGTATATGTGTGTGTTGCGTGCATGTGTGTGTGGGTGTGTGGTGGCCGGTGGGGAACAGTTTAAGAACAGACAGATGCCTAAGTTTCTTGAGTTTCCTAGAATAAACACTAGTGTTATAAACAGGGGCCAGTAAAAATGATAAGACAGAAGAATGACTCTGTTTCTAAGCATGGTCCCACACTGGAGGAACGTAGGAAAATCAGCTCCATTTTGTACCCATTTGGATGCTAATTAAGTATCAAAGCGGGGGACAAAAAGTGAAAAAGCTGGAATTCTGCAGACAGCTTCCATCTGGAGCTCTGGCTTTTCCCACGTCCAGGGAAAGGCCTTTGAAGTGAGGGTAGCAGGAGGACTGGAAATGCATTTATATGTATTTCTGGGAAACAAAATAAAACTTGGCCTTAGACTGATTTTGGACCCTGGGATTCATTGTTTCTGCTTCACACATCTTTCTACCTGTCAGCTTGCTCCAAGGTCCGATCCACAGCC
Source organism: Cacajao melanocephalus (assembly GCA_963573385.1). Lineage (NCBI taxonomy): Eukaryota > Metazoa > Chordata > Mammalia > Primates > Pitheciidae > Cacajao > Cacajao melanocephalus. The sequence goes on from CAUYLG010063169.1 coordinate 47,203, forward strand.
GACTCCCTGGCGGGCACTTCCATTCATAAGGTCCCAGGAATGAAGCATTTTCTTGCCTCTTCAACTTGCCCCTCTCCCTCAACTTCTTCTGCCTGAGGACACCAAAGGTAACACAGAAGGAAAACCAAAGAAGCCAAGTTAAGTGATGCTTGGGGGAGATTCAGGTCCTTCGGAGGGTGTAAAACAGAAGCGTCAAGAATTCGCAGAAGCTGGCCTGAAATGCAGAGCGCAGTGTGAGTCCCGCAGACTTGGGGCGGCTGCACTGTCCGGCCGGCAGCCGCCTGTTCCTCCGCGAAGCTCTGGTCTGAAAGGCGGGGTGGGGAGGAGGAGGGAGGACGCTGCCGTCAGAGACGCAGCCTCCTTCAGACGGATTCTCTCCGGAATCAGGAGAGGGCAGGGCGCAGGTGTGTGGGCGGCGGAGCGGTCTCTGCACCGAGCTAACACCGCGCGCGCCTGGGGGGCGTCTCAGACCAGATCTGACTCAGCTCGAAGCGTCCACGCTGCCATCCTCTCGCCACTGCTCTGTGTGACAGTCAACCTGGATCTGAGTTCTGGATGGCGACCGAAAGCACGACCTAGGCGGGCCGGATAATACGCGACATCATTTAGAAACGCCCTAGGTTGGAAATCTGGCAGACTTCGGTAATCCTGGCGTGGAAAGTGGCGAACTCCAGCTGCATGGAGTGGGCTGGGTTATTGGGAAGTCGTCGCCCAGGAGGAGGCGGGGGTGTGGGTGGGGGGCGGGGATCCCAGGGAAAGGGTGAAGGGACGGGCGATTGGCGAGAGGGTGAGGCGAGGTTGGGATTAGCAAGCCACACGGAGAGAGGAGGGCGTGAACGTGGCTCTTTAAGCGCGTGTAGGATTTGGACGGATGAGTAAGTAGGACGTGTCCAAGCCCTGCACCTTTTCTCCGAGTCCCCTAGGTACGAAAATATATTACAGTCTTGTGTGTTTTAAAGGAAGTGGCCAAAACCTTTCGTCCTTTTCGCCCAAACTCTGTCGGCTTTTGAGAGCGTCTTCAGGCTGTTTCCAGGGCTAAACTGGTCGGAGCGCACCCGCGTGGCTGGGTTTTGTTTGAGGTGTAGTAGAGGCTGGTGGCTTTTTGAAAAGCCAGATGAGGCCGGGCGCGGTGGCTCACGCCCGTAATCCCAGCACTTCGGGAGGCCAAGGCGGGCGGATCCCCTGAGGTCAGGAGTTCGAAACCAGCCTGGCCAACATGAAGAAACCCCGTCTCTACTCAAAAAATACAAAAATTAGCCAGGCATGGTGGGTGCCTATTATCCCCGCTCATCGGGAGGCTGAGGCAGGAGAATCGCTTGAACTCAGGAGGTGGAGGTTGCAGTGAGCCGAGATCGCACCATTGCGCTCCAGCCTAGGTGACAGCGCGAGACTCCATCTCTAAATAAATAAATAAAAGTCAGAAGGTTGTGGTGGGAGTAGGCTGCTGAGTGTAGAAACAGGATTTGCTGGCTGTTTTTGGTTTGAGTCTGTGAGGTAGTTCTGCAAGCGGTTGTTTTCCTTTGGAGTGAAAGACAAAGTTGACGATAACTGAACGTAATCGTCTGTACTTAGGCTTTGAGGGGTAGGTTATTATCGTGAAACCGGGTGGCTTACTCGGTAGAACATCAGACTTTTAATTATGAGGGTCCAGTCCCTGCCCAGGCATGAGGCCTCAGCTTTCCACTCGACTGTTTTATATATACCAAAAAAAAAAAAAAAAAAAAGGTTTAAATTCAGGTTGCTCCATTCTGGGCATTTGTATTTGAGCTGTTACGCCAGAGAAATAATGGCTGAAGCCATCAATCAGAGGTGCCTGGTGTTGGGGATTTTGTTTGAAGGCAAAAACTGGGGAGAGGCCGGGCGCGGTGGCTCACGCCTTTAATCCCGGCACTTTGAGAAGCCGAGGTGGGCGGCCTTTTACGTGGTCCTGTTTTTTGTTTTCGCTTGAGCCCAGCCAGGAGTTCGAGACCAGTCTGGCAAATATGGCAAAACCCTGTCTCTACAATAATAATAATAATAATAATAATAATGATAATAATAAATTGCAGGGCGTGGTGGTGCGATGCAGCGGTCCTAGGTACTTGGGAGGCTTAGGTGACAGGATCACCTGAGCCCTGGAAGGTGGAGCTTGCAGTGGGACATGGTTTTAACACTGCACTTCTGAGCGACAGAGTGAGACCCTGTCTCAAACAAATAAATAGAGCATGGCTTTGTTTGAAAAGCAGAAAAGGGGATACGTCCTCAAAATAGAAACCCAGTCTTCCTCCTGGTGTAGGTGGTGGTACCCTTTGTCACATTACAGGAGAGGAATACTCTCCTGTTTGTTGTTAGGTTTTCTCTTTGCTTCGTGGGCACTGGATGGGGCCAGAAGGGAGGAGGAGCTTGGGTTTAAACATGATGCATTTAAGATGCCTACAAATTTAAGATTCGGTCTTGTGAATGTATTTGGCAAACACAGTTCAACAACTCTGAGACTGCAGCTCTGCAGGAATCCCTGACTGGGACTCTTATTAATTATGTAGCCACGGAAGAGAGGAACATTAGATAGAGTGAGAATTGAAAGGGTTAACTGTGATGTGTAGATTGGGAGCTCATACATGGCATTCATGGAAAACCTTATGGTAAGCTACAGTGATCTTGGCTCTGTATTCATTCTGGTAGCATAATGTTCTTGGAAGCTACTTGGAAATCCCAGGAAATTAGTAGAAATCAGGATGAGGGTATTGCTATCTGCTTTTTGCCCTCCGCAGCCCTTACATGTCTTTTCACGTTCAGAGACATCCCATGAAGTAGTTTTGAACCTGGAGGGATCCCATTTGTCTGGCAAAAGTCTCTCGGTTGGTCCAAAAGCCTTGTCAGATTGCTGAAATGTGAGACTAGAAAACAGAGAAAAGACAGGTCTCAGAGAGACAGTTAAGGTGTTGTCACATCCACAGGTGTGCAGGTATCTATGTGTAGGGTGGGAAATTGGAGCAGGTTTTAACTTGGCTTGTGATGTTAGTGTCCCTGGTAAATGATTACTTTCCATTGTGACTGGAGCAAACTGTATTCAGAGTGGACTTGTATATTCCTAATGTGAAAGATTTTTTTTCCCTGTCTGCCTTCAGCTGTATCTTCAAAATTATTTAATGAATTTTTGTGGCAAGGTCCAATCTTTCTTTCAATAGCATTATCGTAACATCTAATCAATGGGAAGATGTGAGATTAACTCATAAATCACAGAATTTTTCTGAGAAATCCAACATTTGACTTAGAAGGCAGAACATAACCATGCTCAATAGACAGTATTCAGAAAACCCTAAAACTTATGTAGCGTATGTCTAACCCATCTGTGTCCTAAGGGAAAATAGAAACGCATTGGGTGCTGTTTTGGAAGGAGTCCCAAATAAAGCATGTTAGAATATAATTTGAGTATGTTGGAATATCATTGTACATACCAAGCGTGATGCTCTTTGATAGCGTAAAAACCCTTTTACCTTTTACATGGTCCTGTTTTTTGTTTTGTTTTGCTTTGTTTTTTAGACAGAGTCTCACTCTGTCACCTAGGCTGGAGTGTAGTGGCATGATCTCCGGTCACTGAAGCCTCTGTCTCCTGGATTCAAGTGATTCTCCTGAATCAGCCTCCCTAGTAGCTGGGACTACAGGTGTGCACCACCACACCTGGCTGATTTTTGTATTTTCAGTAGAGATGGGGTTTCACCATGTTGGCCAGGCTAGTTCTAACTCCTGATCTTAAGTGATCTGCCTGCCTACATCTCCCAAAGTGCTGGAATTACAGGTGTTCGCCACCATGCCTGGCCAACATGGTCCTGTTTTACAGATATAGAAAGAATAATGAAATACGCTTCAAAATTTACCCTATGTCACCAACTTTTAAAGGGCATTACATTACATACTCAGATTATAAGACTTCAAATCATGGGTTCTTTCCTTATAACATTATAGCATACTCACACATACTCATACACAATTTAATGGTTCCCTTTAATTTCAAGTGTTGCATTAGATGCCAAAGACAGAAGTCAATTAGACAGGAAATAAATATAATAGTACAGGTCATTTTTTTCCCCAAGTTTTACAGAAGACTTTTCAGTCCCCCATCATAGGCATTGTAAAGGTTATCTGTTTAGTGCTGCTTCAGCTTTTCATTTAGCATCTTTGACCAGAGACTTTCCATTATATGTCGTAGATTAATTGCCAGAAGTTGAGTCAAGTAGCTTCTATCATTTCTGTAATTTGGCATGAAAAAGGACCAGAAGGGCCAGGTGCGGTGGCTCATGCCTGTAATCCCAGCACTTTGGGAGGCTGAGGCGGGTGGATCACAAGGTCAAGAGATCAAGACCATCCCGGCCATGATGAAACCCCGTCTCTTTAAAAAAAAAAAAAAAAAAAAAATGACTGGAAGAAACAGAGCAATCACGAAGGGACAAATCTACGGAGCATGATGGCTTTTCATTTCAGACATATGGTCGTCCTGTGCCAGAGCTGCTCTCACTTCTTTTACACAGTGCAGAGTGGAAGGACAACTTTGTTACTTGCCTTAACCTAATTTTTTCAAGAATCTCATATAATAAAGTAATATTTACCAACATTGAAGGAAAAAAATAAAACACCTTCTAAAATATCTGAAAACTGTTATCTGTAAGTAATGAACTGGGAAAGAACAGAAGGTAATATGGTTCTTCAAGGTTTCTCTTCCCTAAATCAATGCTCATGGTGATGAGAGTTGAGGTGGAAAAATCTGAGGCAGGAACTATGGTTTATCAGAAGGAATTAAACTTGTTTAGCTTCTTCATGATAATTCACTCAATGTTTAATTTTTTTTTTTTTTTTTTTTTGAGACAGTGTCTTGCTCTGTCGCCAGGGGCCAGGCTCGAGTGCAGTGGCGCAATCTTGGCTCACTGCAATCTCTGCCTCCCGGGTTCAAGCAATTCGCTGCCTCAGCCTCCCGAGTAGCTGGGACTACAGACACGCACCACCACGCCCAGCTAATTTTTGTATTTTTTAGTAGAGATGGGGTTTCACCATGTTGGCCAGGATGGTCTGGATCTCTTGACCTCGTGATCTGCTCACCTTGGCCTCCCAAAGTGCTGGGATTACATCAATGTTTACTTTCTTCTTTGGGCTTATTTAGGAAAATATTTCAGAACCTGTCTCCTACTTATTTACCAATCAGAGAAAATAAATGTGGTGATATTAGCAAATGCTTCTATACACATACACACATTCATATAGATAATATATATTACAGTATACATACAAATTATGTGCACATGCAAATACACACATAACCACCCATCGTGAGGTATAGTTCATCTATACACTTTCCATGGATTATCTGATTTAGCTCTAACAATAGTTGTGAGTAAATGCTGAGCTCAAGATTGAAATCAGATTTTGTCTTACTTTAGAGACTCTAGTGTTTATAATTATATAATTGAGGCCAAAAGTCACTTTTTAAAGTTGATAGTCATTTCTGTTGTTATATATATCAGCTAAGAAAAATAGCAAGATAATACAATTTCTTTAGCATGATAAATTGTGTACATTGAAAACCATAGTTATTGTCTTCTTATCTTACTGAAAATAATAATTTGGGAGTAATAGCCAGAATATAGAGTGAGCTCAGACAACTCAATGGTGAAAAAAAATCAAATAATTTGATTGAAAAATGGGCAAAAGATCTGAGTAGACAATTCTCAAAAGAAGACATACAAATGGCCATGAGGTATATTAAAAATGTTCTTCAGATGTTGGAGTGCTCTTAAAAAATGAAAAAATGCTCAACATCATTAATCATCAGAGAAATAGAAATCAAAACTACAATGAAATATTATCTCACCCCAGTTAAAACAGCTTTTATCCAAAAGACTGGGAATATCAAACGCTGGTGAAGATGTGGACAAAGGGCATCCTCGTACACTGTTGATGGGAATGTAAATTAGTACAATCACTATGGAGAACACGATGAAGGTTCTTTGAAAAACTAAAAATAGAACTACCACATGATCTGGCAATCTCACTGCTAGGTATATATCCAAAAGAAAGGAAATCCGCATATCAAAAAGACATCTGCACTTCCGTGTTCATCGCAGCACTATTTACAATAGCCAAGATTTGGAATCAAGCTAAGTGTCCATCAGTGGATGAATGGAAAAAGAAAATGTAGTACATATGCACTGTGAAATATTATTCAGCTGTAAAAAAGAATGAAATCCTGTCATTCGTGATAATATGGATGGAACTGGAGTACGTTATGTTAAATGAAATAAGCCCAGCACAGAAAGACAAATTTCACACATTCTCACTCATAGTTGGGAGCTAGAAATTAAAACAATAGACGTCATGGAGATAGAGAGTAGAATGATGGTTAGCAGAAGCGGGGTAGTAGGGAGGGGGTTCTAAAGTAGGGACGGTTAATGGGTCAAAATATAGTTTGATAACACAATAGGGTGACTGTAGTCAATAATAATTTATTGTATATTTTTAAATAATTAAAAGAGTGAGGCTGGGTATGATAGCTTACACCTGTAATCCCAGCACTTTGGGAGGCCGAGGCGGGTGGATCATGAGGTCAAGAGATTGAGATCATCCTGGCCAACATGGTGAAACCCCATCTCTACCAAAAATACCAAAATTAGCCAGGTGTGGTTGCAGGTGTCTGTAATCCCAGCTACTCTGGAGGCTGAGGCAGGAGAATCACTTGAATTTGGGAGGCGGAGGTTGCAGTGAGCTGAGATTGGGCCGCTGCACTCCAGTCTGGCGACAGAGGGAGACTGTCTCCAAAAAAAAAAAAAAAAAAAAAAGAGTGGAATTGGAATGTTCCTAGCACAAATAAATGATAAATGTTTGAGGTGATGGATACCCCAATTACACTGATATGATTATTATACATTGTATGCCTGTATCAAAACATCACATATATGCACCTATTATATACCCATAAACATTAAAAATCAAAAAAAGAAATTAAAAAAAAGAAGAATTTATTTACCCAAAGTCAGGACAAGCAGCAATAGTATAGGAAAAATAAGTAGCATCAATATAGAAAAAAACTACAATTTTTTTGGTTTAAAAACAGTGCAAAATTACATTTATGTTCTGAAAATATAATGTTCTATATCGAGAAAGAAAAAGAAGGAACAAAAAAAACCCATATTAAAAAATTGATAGAAAAGCTAAGTAGGAAATAAATGTGTACCAATGTATTAGTTATCTGATGCTACATAATAACTTACTCTGTCTTTTATGAGCCAGGCTCTGAAGTTGTACAACTCATCTGCCTCCTTCTAATCAATCACTCATAAGAACAGTATTACACATTAAAACAACACTGATTATGAAGCAACAGTGGCCATCAGGGAATTCATTATAATATCCTTTTTGCTTTTTTTTTTTTTTTTGTAAGATGGAATTTTGATCTCTTGCCCAGGCTGGAGTGCAGTGGTGCAATCTTGGCTCACTGCAACTTTTGCCTCTTGGGTTCAAGCGATTCTCCTGCCTCAGACTCCCAAGTAGCTGGGACCACAGGTGCGTGCCACCACACCCAGCTAATTTTTGTATTTTAGGTAGAGACGGGGTTTTGCCGTGTTGGCCAGGCTGGTCTCGAACTCTTGACCTCAAGTGATCTGCCCACCCACCTCACCTCACCCAGCCTTTTTGTTCTTTTATATGTTAAAATAGTCTCCAAAGAAGAAGAAAAGGAAAGAGAAACTACACCGATTGCTTCACAAGAAGAAATGAACAATCCAAATCGGCCTATTCCAATTAGAGAAATTGAATCGGTAATCAATAACTGTCTAAAACAGAAAGAATTAGGATCAGGTAGGTTCATTGGTGAACTCTAACAAGTATTTTAGGAAGAAACTATGCCAATTTTTTTATAACTTACTGAAAATAGAAGCAGAGAGAATAATTCTCAACTCATTCTATGAAGCCAGCATTATCCTAATAATGAAAGCAAAGACATTACAAAAGAAAGCTACAGTGCAATATCTCTCATAAACATGGATGCAAAAATCCTCAACAAAACATTAGCAAACTAATGCATAATGTATAAAAGGAGGCAGGTTGTGGAGGCAGGGGGTTATGGCAACTCTGTACTTTCTGCTGTTTTGCTATGGACCTTAATTTTTAAAAAGTGAATTAACAGGTACCAAGTTCATTTTCTGTGTTGTATAATATTCCAATTTAATAAAGTAAGGCAGACCACCTGTTTTTATCATCTACTCAAGAGCCAGATTTTCTTCTCAAATTGTTCAGTGATAATAAGATGCTTCCCTCACCAGAGCACCTGCAACATGAAGTTTCCGTGTCAGTGGTCATGTCATTTTCTATAGTCTCTGCATCTTCACCATTTTTTGTGTGTGTTTTGTTTTGATTTTGAGCCTGTTGGGAATGCAGTGGTACGATCATGGCTCGCTGCACCTCCACCTCCTGGGCTCAAGTGATCCTCCCACCTCAGCCTCCTTGGTAGCTGGGACCACAGGCATGTACCACCATGCCCAGCTAGTTTTTTCTGTTGTTGTTTTTCTTTTCTTTTTTTGTAGCGATGAGGCAGGGTCTCACTTTGTTACCCAGGCTGGTCTTGAACTCCTGGGCTCAAGCGATCCTGCCTCACCCTCCTGGTGCTAGGATTACAGGCATAAGCCACCACACCTGGCCTCACCGCCATTTTAAAAGACAATATTGAAACAGGTTTCTCTGTTTCAAGGAAGCCACTGTGAAAGCAGAGGGAGCAAAAGACATTAAAATATCTTAATTATCTCCCAAGTAGCCAGGGCTGAGGTTTGGACCTGGATTATGACCCTGTTTTGTACAGCATTTTTGACACACTAGAAGCAGGGTCCTTAGCAGTAGCCAAGCAGTACTGGATCTCTCACACTTTTTATGAGGAGATGTAGCTTTAGTCATCCTCACTAGCACACAACAGGAAACAGTTTCTTTCTGCCTTCTCCTCTGTCAATAGGCAGCAGGCAAGACCAGATGTAATGGCACAGTCATTGTCATTTGCATGTCACTGTCCTGAATTCATGAAGGTTTCTTCTCTTTTCTTTTTGTCTTTATTTTTTAGAGCAGTTTTAGCTTCATAGAAAAACTTAGTGGAAGATACAGAAATGTTCTGTATATCCCTGTCCTCACACAGGCACAGCCTCTTCCACCAGCAATATCCTGCACCAAAGTGATGCATTTGTTACAACTGATAAACCTACATTGACACACCACTATCTCCTAAAGTCCATAGTTCACTGTACGGTGCACTCTTGGTGTTGTGTAATTGATGGGTTTTGACAAATATGTGATGATATATATCCACCAGTACAGTATTATACAGCGCATTTTCACTGCCCTAAAAATCCTCTGTGCTCGCCTATTTACCCTTTACCCCAAACCTCTTGAAACCACTAATATTTTTACTGTTTCCATAGCATTACCTTTTCCATAATACTATACAGTTGGAATCACAGTACACTGGCTTTTCAGATTGGCTTATTTAACTTAGTAATATGCATGTAAGTTTCCTCCATGTCTTTTCAGGGTGCCTTGGTTCATTTCTTTCAGCACTGTGTAATCTTTGGTTGCCTGAATGTACCACAGTTTATGCATTCACCTACTGAGACGTCTCCATTGTTTACAAGTTTTGGCAACTATGAATAAACCTGCTATAAACATCCATGTGCAGGTTTTTTTTTTTTTCAATAAAGACGGGTTTTACCATGTTGGTCAGGCTGGTCTTGAACTCCCGACCTCAGGTGATCCGCCCGCCTTGGCCTCCAAAGTGCTTGGATTACAGGCCATGTGCAGGTTTTTGAACAGACATGTTTTCATCTCCTCTGGGTAGATACCAAGCAGCGTGATTGTGGGCCGTGTGATAAGGCTATGATTAGTTTTGTGAGAAACTGCCAAAGTGTCTTTCAAAGCAGTTGTGTCATTTTGCATTCCCATCAGCAGTGAAGGAGAGTTCCTGTGGCTCTACATCCTCATCAGCTTTCGGTGTTGCCAGGGTTTTGAGTTTTTGCCATTCTAAAAAGTGTGTGGTGGTATCACTGTTGTTTTAATTTGCATTTTCCTGATGATATATGATGTGGAGACTTTTTATATGCTTATTTGCCATCTGGATATCCTCTTTGGTGAGTAGTCTGTTCAAATATTTTGCCTACTTTTTAATCAGGTTGTTTGTTCTTTTATTGTTAGGCATGAAGGGTTCTTTGCGTCTTTTGGGTACCAGTCCTTTATCAGACATGCGTTTTGCAGATATTTTCTCTGTGGCTTTCTTCTCTTTCTCTTGAGAGTGTGTTTCGCAGACCTGGTTTTCAAATTTTTAATGAAGCACAAGTTATCAATGACTTCTTCCATGGATCGTGTCTTTGGTGTCATTTTCCGTTTGAAGAGTCGCTGTTGTGTCCTATATAACTTCTGAAGCAGGAGACAAAACCTGTGCCCGCAGAGGCTGCAGTGGGTCCGGGCGGTGCGGGCAGTTCGGGCGGTGAGGCCGGTGCGCGCGGTGCGGGCGGTGCGGCTGTGAGTCCCGCTTCGCTCTTCCGCGCAGCACCTGCCGGAGACTCAGAACGAGGCGCGGGGAAAGAGCCGACAGGTGGATCAAGGAAAGAGGGAAACAAGCGAACTCACCTTTTTCAATCTAGGATTCGTCGTGGAGCCAGAGTTCCCAAAGCTGCGGGGTCAGGTGGGCCGGATGGTGCGTGTGGCCAAGCCACTGCGTGTGGAAAAAGGCCAGGCGGGATTTCCACGTTTCCATCGACTGGACAGTCCCTTCTCGGAGCCGGGTCAGCGAGTGGGGAGCGACAGCTCAAGGTACGTTTCATCATTCAACGTACTCAGATGCAGGGAATTTGGTTTGCGTTTTCCACGAGCCTTCGGCTAGCAGAAAGTTTTTCAAAGGGACTTAACTGATCCCTTAATTCTTTCCGCCTGGGATTCAATTGCGCCGACAGGAGGACGGATGGTGCTGACGCTGTGAAAGCGTGCTCTGCTCTCAGTCACGACACGAGCTGGGTGTTGCTGCTGCGTCCCGGGAGATTAGGCGGGTGTGACCTGGGTTAGATTTTAGGTGGAATTTATCCTCAGAGTTGGTCACGCCCTGGTCGAACGCGAAGTAATATAAAACGCTTCACGTTTTTAACAGGACAGGAATTCTCCCCGGCAGCTGGCTTGTGCCAGGGGATGTAGCTCAGTGGTAGAGCGCATGCTTCGCATGTATGAGGCCCCGGGTTCGATCCCCGGCATCTCCAAGGCCAACTCTTCTATGACCTTTTGTTTAAATCAACCTCTGGCGTAGAATATAAAGAAAAACAGCAAAGTATTTTAGTCCTTTGTCATTTTTGCCATCATCATTCCTTTAAATCGATCAATTTCCTGTCTTTATCTTTTTCTTCTATTTGGTTGACTAGCCTCACGCCATATTCCTGTTTCGTGTAAACTTCCAAAGTGTTTTATCACGCAGTGAGTAGTACAAAGCCAAAGAGACAATTCAGAAATGTACTATTCTTATGACTGCATCCAGGAAGAGGAAATACAGCTGAATATCCAAGAATGCTTTAAGATCCATTAAATGAGGCCCTATCCATTCCCAGTCTCCAGTGAAAAACAATCACTAAAAATAAAATGTCTCTGTTTCATAGTTTTTTTTGTTTTTGTTTTTGTTTTGTTTTGTTTTTTTTGCGGGGTGGGGAGAGTGGAGAAGGTTGGGGAAGAAGAAAGTAGCATGCTTTTTTCAGTTTTAGTATTCAGGTGGGAGTTGCTTTGAGATAATGTAAATTTTGTACTATTGTTACTCACCTGGTTACCATTTTCTCACTGCAGCTTTGCAAAGTTTCTGTGTGGGAAAGCTGGTCATAGGACATTTGGGAAAGTAGCAAAGTTTAGAAATAGCCCATGGAAATGGAAAGCAGGGCGAGTTAGAAACCCTTAACGGGCTGAATGCGGTGGCTGAGGCCTGTAATCCCAGCTACTCGGGAAGCTGAGGAAAAAGAATCCCTTGAGCCCGGGAGGCAAAGGTTGAAGTGAGCTGAGATCGTGCCACTGCACTCTACCTGGGCAAAAAACTCATAACAGATTTCCCGACAGCACAGAACCCAACTGAGGTTGAATTCTGGGCAACCGTAAGTAAATAAATTTTTAGGCTTATGTTATTTCTGCATTGCACTTACGTTCATTCCTTGATTCATTTGAGTGCTTTGGAATAGTGATAGTAAATTTGCTTTATTGCTTCAGTTCATATTTAAAGATACAGTAAAAATGCCAATATGTATTTCTCTGCCATTGTTAAGAGGAAATAATGAAACATGATAAATAAGAGAGGATCACAACAATAGTGAAACATGACAATGAAACATTATAAAAGGAAATAATGAAACATTACAAATGAGAGGATCACAATAATAAGGAAACATTACAAACAAGAGAGGATTACAATTCAGACTTGAACTTTACAAAGTTAATTCCATAAATAATGTGGAAAATGGATTGGGAATGGTGCTGAAATATGATGAAAATAAGACTATTTCAGATCTTACTGGAGGAGTCCAGATGAATTTTGGTGGGAATTTTCACTGAGAAGTGAATTTCAGAACATGAAGACCAGCCCTATGACCGTTCCTTAGAATAAGAGTAGTCAGAGGCTGAAACTTTGCCAGAGGCTTGAACTGAAGGTACTGCTGACTTTTTCCAAGAGATTGATAGCTATCCAGCAGGATTTACCTCAAGGATGAAGCTACCTGTCTCAATCTCTTAATTTCTCAATTAACGTCTTTTCCCACTCAGTTTTCTACTTCCAGTGGGATCTTTTGGACTGTGGAGAATGTTTAATTTACTTGGAAAACATTCGATCAACTAAACTTACTGTCTTATTTTCCTTCTCTCCCAGTTCCCACTCTGGAGTTATGCCCCTCTGATTCTCTACCTATCCTTCATCTCCGTACCCCTCTGCTCTTCTGTTTCAGTGATGTTGACTTGCAATTTGTCTCTCTGCATATTTCAACCCCACTCTTTGTACCTCAGATTTCCACGTTAACAACCACTATCCTCAACCACTTATCCAAATGTTCCTGCATTAACTTAAGCCTAGATCTCCCTAATGCATTGCTATTTAAATTAGAAACTACACATTCTCCAATCTCAAGATCAGGAAGTGGGTTAGAACCTTCTGAGGCCATATTCCTATTTCCAAATCATGCATTTCTATCTGCATTTTAAAAAACCCCATTCTAGGTTGAACAGGGTGGCTCATGCCTAGCACTATGGGAGGCCAAGGTGAGCAGATTGCTTGAGCCCAGGAGTTTCAGACCCATCTAGGCAACAACATGCGGAAACCCTGTCTCTACAAAAAATAAATACAAAAATTAGCCAGATGTGGTGGCATATAATCCCAGCTACATCATCCCAGCTATATAATCCCAGCTACTTAGAAGGCTCAAATGGGAGGATGGCTTGCCTGGGGAGGTTGAGGCTGCAGTGAGCTGTGATTACACCACTGCAATTCAGCCTAGGCAACAGCGTGAGACTCTGTCTCAAAATAAAAACAAAAACCAAAAAAATCCTATTCTGGCCAGGTGAAGTGGTTCATGCCTATAATCGGAACACTTTGGGAGGCCAAGGTAGGAGGACTGCTTGGAGCCAGGAGTTCAAGACTAGTTGGGACAATATAGCTAGACCTCATTTCTAAAAAAAAAATTAACCCCTTGCCCCTAAGAAGAACCCTGTTCCTTGGAGGCTTTGCTTTACAAAACACAATCTCACATTTCTCAGGAAGAAAACTGTCCCTAATTTAATGAAGACCTGGTGCCTGGTTTCTTGTCCACACCCTTGGTGACTTCAGGGGCCATGTGGACAGATCACCCAGCACCCCAGCTTCTCATTCCTTTGATCTGTCTTTTCCCAGTAATCTTTATTTCCACTCTGTTTATTCACTCACACAGATGGCCATGTTCTGGACATTGTCAGTGTCAGTATCAGGCCAAAATAACACATCCATCAGTATTATGCCAACGTAATAAATCCAAAATAATATAATCCAGTATAGAGTAGTTTATAAGAACACAGACTCTGGAATTAGAATACTCATGTTTGAATCTCAGCTTTTCTACCACTGTGAGACATGAGGTGGACTATATAATTGATTTACGCTTCGGTTTTATCACCTAAAAAACGGGGTGAAAATGCTGCCAACTCACAGGACTTTGTGAATATTAAATAAAATAACACATTTAATAGAGTTTCTGATTATCAATAATGAACTATAGTAAGAACTCAATGAAAATCAAATATGTAAGAATCAATTGGCCTGGCACAGTGGCTCATGCCTGTAATACGAGCACTTTGGGAGGCCGAGGTGGGCAGATCACCTGAGGTTGGGAGTTTGAGACCAGCCTGACCAAGATGGAGAAATCCCATTTCTACGGAAAATACAAAATTAGCTGGGCATGGTGGTGCAAGTCTGTAACCCTACTTGCTGGGGAGCCTGAGGCAGGAGAATCACTTGAACTCAGGAGGCAGAGGCTATGGTGAGCTGAGGTGGCACCATTGCACACCAGCCTGGGCATCAAGAGTGAAACTCTGTCTCAAAAAAAAAAATTAAGTTAAAACTTGTAAGAGCACTTGTGACAATATCTTAGAAGAATATACATGCTCAACAAATATTAGCTGCTATTATTTTTCACATCATTACTATCTGCATTCTTTCCCTGTAAGTGCCACAAATATAGTGACTTAAAACAACACAAATTTACTATCTTACATTTCTAGGGTTCAGAATTCAGAAATGGGTTTCACTGGGCTGACAGAACGGTGTCGATAGGGCTGTGTTTCTTGTGGAGTCTCTGAGGAAGAATCAGTTCCTTTGTCTTTTCTAGCTTTTAGAGTTTGCTCGGATTGCTGGATTGTGGCTCCTTCCTCCAGCTTCGAAATAGCAGTGTAACATCTTCAGATCTCTGACTCCGACCTTCATGCCTCCCTCTTTCACTTATAAGGACCATTGTGATTACATTGTACCTACCCAAATAATCCAATATAAATACACCATCTCAAGGCCCTTAAATTAATCAACCTGCAAAGTCCC
This sequence comes from Cacajao melanocephalus, assembly GCA_963573385.1. Classification (NCBI taxonomy): domain Eukaryota; kingdom Metazoa; phylum Chordata; class Mammalia; order Primates; family Pitheciidae; genus Cacajao; species Cacajao melanocephalus. The sequence goes on from CAUYLG010063169.1 coordinate 62,276, forward strand.
CTTTGCCATGTAAGGTATGATATTCACAAGTTTAGGAATTCCGACATAGATGTCTTCGTGGAGGGTGAGAGGGCATTCATCTGCCTACCGTAATATCCCTCATCTGCTCTCTTTTCTACTGAAATGCAACTTCCATTTCCTTAACATTTTTTTCTCTCCATGGCTCTTTCTGTTCCTACCTTTTCTTCCTTCCATATCCAGCTTAGATTCCTTGCTCTTTCCCTTCAACCATATTTCAGCAATGTCCTCACACTCCTTTGTTTCATAAGGAACATCCTCCCCTAGAGTTCCAACTGCAGATGATTCCGATGTATCTCATTCACTCCACACAGACTGTCGGGTGCTTCTAGAGAATATCACACCACCGTGAAGATGAGTGCCATTCTAAATAAGGAGTAGGCCTTCAGTGCCCAGTCCAGGACACCTTTGCCCACAGCCTCCTTTGCCTTCCGACCCACCACAAGGCCCAGAAAGCTCATGCTGCTGTTACTTCTGCTCCACCTGCTTGGAATAACAAAGAGGCCAGGTGGCTGCCGCACCCTCTTCTAGGGGTGGGTCCAAGGGGCAGTTCTGTGCTCACCACCTACTCTGCAAAGGAATTCAACTTGGTATCACCTTCAGAGAGGAGAGAAAGAGCAAGATTAGTGAAATAATTATGGCCTTTGTTACTGTGGGTCCAGATAGGACTTTTGGGAAGTTCAGTCCAACCCTTCATTTTAGAGGCCAAGAAACAAGTACAGAGAAGAGAGGTGACTGACTTACTCCCTTCAATGCTACCCACTCACCTGTAGTTCCCTAAGAGGATTCATAGCAGCTACTTCAAAAAGGCTGCACTTTCTCGAGATACCTAATCCTACGTTCTGTACCTTCAGCTGATGACTTTGCCTCCTACTTCAAACATACAAATACCCTCAAATGAAAACCATCTTAACTTCCTTCATTAACTTATAAATGTACCTATATTTGTTTCCATTTTTTTTTCATTTTTGTGTGCTAAAATGGAAGAAATATCCCTTGTAACAGTGCTACACAAGCTTTAATGTTTATACAGAATCACCTATGAATTTTGTTAAAATGAAAATTCCATAGGTCTGGGGTAACCCCTGAGATTCTATGTTTATAACTAGCTCTCAACTGCTGCTGCTGCTGCTGCTCTCTATGCTACACTTTCAGAGGCGAGAGTGTAGTGTCCAGAGCTAGTTTTTCAAAGGCCCCCAGGCCATCATGTCCTGCATTCACAGGGAATTTGCACTGTCAATTATTCCTGCTGTCTCAAATCCTCACCCTCTCCTTCTCTGCTGATTTCTTTTTATTACTATTTAAAATGGTGCGGCCGGGCACTGTGACTCACACATGTAATCCCAGCACTTTGGGAGGCCAAGATGGGTGGATCATGAGGTCAGCAGTTCAAGACCAGCCTGGCCAAGATGCTGAAACCCCGTCTCTACTAACAATACACAAAAAAATTAGCCAGGCGTGGTGGCAGGAGCCTGTAATCCCAGCTACTCGGGAGGCTCAGGCAGAAGAATCGCTTGAAACCAGGCAGCAGAGCTTGCAGTGAGCGGAGATGGCGCCACTGCACTCCAGCCTGGGCAACAGAGCAAGACTCCATATCAAAATAAACAAAATAAAATAATATATTAAAATGTTGAAGTTTCTTCATATTAAAAAATCTCCCCTGGCTTCATGTTCTTGTGCAGCCATCATGATTTCTCTTTCCTTCCAATTCCAGCCACCTGTATTGAAATGGATATGTTTACTCTGTGTCTCCATTCCTCATCTCGCTCTCGCTTCTCAGTCTTCTGAATATAAACCTGACTCCTAGAACTGCAGTGAAATGACCCTTACCAGAGTCACCACTGATTCCCATGTCTCTAACCCTAATGAGCATATCACTCTTCACTTTACTAAACTCATTTTATCATTAGGCACCAATGATTCTCCCTTTGCAACAGCCTGTCTTTCCAATGCAATCTATTGTACTGATTTCCGCTAAGTTATTTGTGAAACTTCTGTTGTTGTTCAGTGTGAGTGTTTTTTAGAGCTCAAATGTCGGCACTCTTTCTTCGTGCTCTACACTTTCTTCCTAAGCATTCTCGCGTATTACACTTGCTTTAAATACCCTCTGTACGCTGCTATTACTTACATATGTATCTTTAATCTCTACCATTCCCTATAGCCCACAGCACATCTCCACTGTACTATTCCACAGGCACCCTGCTGCCTTCCACCCACACTATCTCCTTCACCACCAAGGAGGCCCAACGCTACCCTCTACTGTCTCTCAAAACTATACACTACTTTCCCACTCATTTAATCTAGCAGTTCTTCTAACTTATTGTGCATATTCTTAAGTCAATTTCCCTTCTGGCTTTGTGATGTCCTTTTCTGGCAAGGACCTCAATCCTGGTTAAAACTAATGACGTGGGCCGGGTGCGGTTGCTCCCGCCTGTAATCCCAGCACTTTGGGCAGGCTGATCACGAGGTCAGGAGATCGAGACCAACCTGTCCAACACAGTGAAACCCGTCTCTACTAAAAATAGAAAAAATTAGCTGGGTGTGGTGGCGCACGCCTGTAGTTCTCAGCTACTCGGGAGGCGGAGGCCGGAGAATCGCTTGAACCCGGGAGGCAGAGGTTGCAGTGAGCCGAGATCGCACCACTGCACTCCAGCCTGGGCTACAGAGTGGGACTCTGTTTCAAAAAAAAAACAAAAAACAAAAAAACTAATGATGTGCTTAGTCCATATGAGTGCATGATAAACTCTCTTCTTAGGCCTCCACAAATTTCGTAGTCTTCTGTTAACACAGGTTCAGAGTTTAGCAACTAAGTAGAGAGGAGTGCCCATTTACCAAGAAAAAAAAGTGAAGAGAGGAAGTCTGGAGGTAAAGGAAAAACAAGGCTTTAGTTTTGAACACGTTAAGAGATGCTGATTAGACATCCATGTGGAGATGTCAAGCAGGCATGAGATCTGCCGAGGCCCAAAGGGACAGCTTTTATTTTCTGAGAAGCAGTGTATAGACTGGGAAGACTCAATCTTCCAGTGTTCATTCTCCATCAGTTTCACTTAAGCAAATGAGGGATTCAGACTTGCTTAGTTCCAATTGGTTGATACAGCTGAGCCCTGATTGGACAAGGTAGCTGAGCCCTGATTGGACAAGGCAGTTGAGCCCTGATTGGGTGATTTTTAAGCCCAAAACTACAAGTCTTGTTGATTGGATGTTACTAGGTGGTGGACTGGGGATTTCTAGCTAGAGTTTATCTTGGCCCTGGTTGCCGGAAGTTCTCTGGTCCAGCTTTGCAAAACAGACCGTTTGTCATGGGTGGTGTTTTCTGAGAACCCAGAGTACCTGAATGTTCCCTCACCTGGGCCATAGCCTCAGGACCCTGTTAAATTTCGAGCTATCCTCGTTAGCCACAGGGAGTGCGTTTTGTTGGCAGGTGTTCTCTAGATTGAGGCCATTTCACAGCTGGTGTTATCTTTTTTGTCTGCTGTCCCAACACAACCCCGTATCTATCTTATCTCAAAAATGTATCCGGAATCCACGCACACCTCTCTTCCACTTTAAACTACCTCAACCAAAAATATTCACTCAATAATTCACTCAATAAATGCACTACCTATCTGCCAGTACTCTCCCAGAAACTAGATACTACAGTGAACAAAGATGGACAAATGCCCTCCACTCTATGAGCTTATCTTCTGGAAGACGTCACATTCTCTTGCCAAGATTACCACAGTAGCCTCCTAACTAGTCCCTGATCATCTCCATTCTTCCTAAAATTCACGCTCCACATGGTTGCCAGAATTATCTTTGAAAAATATTTATCACCGCTGGGCACGGCGGCTCATTCCTGTAATCCCCGAGGGGGCAGACCACTTGAGATCAGGATTTTTAGACCAGCCAGGCCAATATAGTGAAACCCCGTCTATACTAAAAATAAAAAAATTAGCTGAGCGTGGTCACGCAGACCTGTAATCCCAGCTACTTGGGAGGCCGAGGCAGGAGAATCGCTTGAACCCGGGAGGTGGACGTTGCAGTGAGCTGAGATCTACACTGTAGCCTGGGGGATGACTCCGTTTCAAAATTAATAATAATAAATTTAAATTTATATATATATTACATTATATCGTTTCCTACCTCAAATTCTGTTTCAATTAGCATATGTTTTGCTCCCATTACTGGAAAACCTGATCATCAGTAGTTTAAATGAGAATGGTTTATTAGTCCCACATAACAAGAGGTCAGAAGGAAGGGTTGATGAAGCATCTTAACAATATCATCAAGGATGCACCCACGCGTCTCAAATCTTTCTGATAGAGGAACCCCTGCTTACTAGGCCTCTAGTTTAATAAAACATGACCAGAATGAAATAGAGAAGCACTCACAATGTATCTATAAGGTTACTGTTCATGGTCTGAAAATGGTCACATTCTAAGCTGACCACCAATTGCAATTGCAGAATACTTACTTATGGTGACAAAGAACACCAGTTAAGAACCGTGCCTTAATTATATCATGATTCATCCACTGTGATGGGGCACAATGCCCTCTGAAGACAATTAGAATTTTACAAGATAAGGAAGAAGGACTGAATGTCAGGTAAACAACCAAAGCAGGACCCTCCGTTTCACTCCCTTTAGCATAAAATTCCAACTTTTATTTGCCTTTACAGAGTTCTGCAGTCTTCATTCATCACACTTCAATCACACTTTTTTAAAATTTCTGAACCAACGAAGGTAATTTCTACCAGAGGGCTTGTTACCTTATCTCTTCTTTCTCCTTGGCATGTTCCATTTCCTTTTCTTTATATCATTGACTCCTTATTGTCAGATATTACTTCAGTCTACTCCTAGTGGTGTCCCTCTCTCCCTTGACTTTCCAGTTCATTCAGGAGAACATTCCTTTCAGGAACTAAGACTGTTTTCAAGACATGATGGCACAATATGAACCTATTGATATGTATGTGATGTGATGTGATATATATTTTTTTCAAAGATAATTCTGGCACCAAGGTCTTGGTGGTAGCTTTTATGACAAGACAGGAATGCCTACACCATGGAATAAATACCTCAAAATATATCCACCAGAAATTCCCTTCTTGATTCTTGAAACAACTCACATCATCAGTGTTCTCAGTGCACTCTAACATCCTGCTTTTTGCTCTCCCAGACAGGGAATTATGGTTATCCCATACAATTATTTCAAGTGATTGTGGTAAAGGCAGGCCATCCTTCCTCTCTTACCATACAATAGTCATCTATCTATTAAATAGAAAGAATGATTTGAACGTAAATTTTTTAAATCAGTGCAGTGTGTGGATTCCTTTTTAGTAATTTTTTTTTTTCAGATGGATTCTCATTCTATTGCCCAGGCTGGAGTGCAGTGGCCTGATAGCGGCTGACTGCAACCTCCGCCTCCCAAGTGCAAGGGATTCTCCTACCTCAGCCTCCCAAATAGCTGGGACTACAGGTGCATGCCACCATGCCCGGCTAATTTTTGTGTTTTTGGTACAGACAGGATTTCACCATGCTGTCCAGGCTGGTCTCAAACTCCTGACCTCGTGACCCACTCACCTCGGCCTCCCAAAGTGCTGGGATTACAGGTGTGAGCCACTGTGTCCAACCTCCTTTTTAAGAAAATTTTAAGGTCTTGTTTTTAGGGAACGTCATGCTGATAGTTAACAAATGTTGTGGTTTTGGAATCTGGAGGCAGCCTGGAGGAAGAATTCTGTCCTCTTGTTTTCCGTTTTCTTTCAGGTCCACTGACTGGGTGGGGCCCACCCACACTCTGGAGGGTAAGGTAATCTGCTGTACTCAAAGTGTAGTTTCTTCCTTATTTTTTTTTTTTTTGAGATGGAATCTCACTCTCTTGCCCCAAGCTGGGACACAATGATGCAATCTCAGCTCACTGCAACCTCCGCCTCCTGTGTTCAAGCGATTTTCATGCCTCAGCCTCCACACCTAGATAATTTTTGTGTTTTTAGTAGAGACAGGGTGTCACCATGTTGGCCAGGCTGGTCTCAAACTCCTGACCTCAAGTGATACCCCTGCTTCTGCCTCCCTAAATGGTGAGATTACAGGCCTGAGCCATCACACCTAGCCTACGCAAAGTCTACTGATTTAAATACTGATCACATCTAACAAATACCTTCACAGAAACTTCTAGACTGATGCTTGACCAAGTAACCCTGCATTCTTACCTAGTCTAGTCGACACAGAAAATGAATGATAACACCTGTGTGGTGTCGTGGACACACCTCTGAAGACAGAAAGCTGAGGCCTTCGTGGTGCTCATTTTTCAGAGATCACTGTATTTCATTGCTTATTGTTTCTTGTTTCAGATTTTGCATTTTTAGAAATTTTTGGTTGATTCAGGTAGAATAGTAACTCTGGTTCCTGTCACGCTATGTTGGCCAGAGGTTTCCACTTCCTGCACTTATCAGGGTTTTTTGTTTTTTTTTTTTGAGATGAAGTTTTGCTCTTGCTGCCCAGGCTGGAGTGCTCTTGTTGCCCAGGTTGGTGCGATCTTGGCTCACTGCAACCTCTGCCTCCCAAGTAGCTGGGATTACAGGCGTAAGTCACCATGCCCGGCTAAATTTGTATTTTTAGTAGAGATGGGGTTTCTCCATGTTGGTCAGGCTGGTCTCGAACTCCTGACCTCAGGTGATCTACGCACCGCAGCCTCCCAAAGTGCTGGAGTTACAGGCATGAGCCACCACGCCTGATCACTTAATAGTTTTAAAGTTCAAAGTGAATCATGTTGGAAGAAACAAGAAGACACAGCTATGATTCTAAAAAATCTTGTTTCCAAGCAGAAGTGTTAATAGTTGTCTGAGTCTTTTGTAAGACTTGTTCCTTACCTTCTAGGTGCATACTGCAGTCTAGAGTAGTGTATGATTAATTATGTGAATGTCAGTTCTGGAAAAGATATTTAATACTATTACTTATATTTTCCTCTCAGCAGTGAAGAACTTTTCTGAAAGTATTGTGATGATTACATATTTTTCCCTCTTTTAATCCTCTAATATGTGGCATTAGATTAATAAATTTTATCGTATTCATTGACACATGCATTCCTTTAATAAACTCCATCTGTGAGTTCAGGCTGCTATAACAGAATACCATAAACTGGGTGGCTTGAACGACAAGCATTTGTTGCTTATAGTTCTGGACGCCGTAAGTGCCAGGTAGGGTGAGAATCGCCGGTGTCATCTTGCCAAGCTGCCTTTTATAGCCTCCCGCCCGCTTGCTGTGCCCCCCAACTTCAGTCTTTCTGATCACGCCCAGGCCTCTGCACAGCCCTCCCCTCATTGCTACTTGGCATTCCTGCCCACCCTTCCAGAGTCGCTCACAGGTCACTCAGGACTTCCTGAACTCCCTACGCGGGAATAACGCCTTCCCTGCGCCCTTGGTGAGAGAGGGGTCCGAAGCGTCCCTCTACAGAAAATAAAGCGCCCCAGAAGCAGAGGTTTAGCCTCCATCCCACAAGTAACACGTTTCTGATTTCATTCTGGGGTCTTCATTTCGAAGAATCTGAGTTTGATTTGGATTTCATTCGTATTCTCTGGATAAAATCTGGATCAGGAGGGAGGCAATCCAGCCTCTTTATAACCGTCCCAGGTGCTAACGGAGCGGAACGAGGTCGTGTCTGTAACAGAAATCCCTCCACCAGCTCCTTGTTTTCTAAGAAAAGGTGCCCAGCGGTTTCTGGAGTCTGGGAATACAATGCAGAAATGGGATCAGGAACTGGAGGCAGTTCAGTAGCTTCCTTAAGTAAAGACAGTCGTTGGCAAAACATTTTCTACCTTTTCTGGAAGGATCTTTCTTTTGTCCTGAAAATCGTTTTACAAATGAGAAAAGCATTCAGAAAAGGAGGGTCTGGGGGAATGTTTCTTAACTGAAATTTCCTTCCCTAATCTGTTCTTAATCCTTACCAAATGTCCGCCAGATGTCGGTGAATCAGAATTTATCGGTGACAGAGTCCTACAAAAAGGGGAAGTGAAAATTCTCGCGTTAAAAACTGGAGAGGTAAATTTCTGTATTCTTTCATAAAGGTAGTTTTAAAACAGTCATTTTTCGAGGTGGGGATGTAGCTCAGTGGTAGAGCGCATGCTTAGCATGCATGAGGTCCCGGGTTCGATCCCCAGCATCTCCAACGTTTTGCATCTCTGCTCCGGCACCGTCTTTCTTTTACAGATACTGTCACATCCCATTTCTATAGAATCCGTAAATTAATCATCTTGCCCCACCACAGTACTTGCTTTGGCTATGCCTGTAGCTCTTTGATTTTTAAAATTATATTCCTCTCCATCATCATCCGAATTTACATATAATGTGTGACTTTGGATCCTGTTCCATTAGAGTAGTGGTGAAAGGAACATTTATCGATAAAGGGACATTTATCAATAAAAATCCTAAACGGATGATTTGTTAACGAGTTCATCTTTTCACTGAGTTTTGGTGCTGGCTTTGTGGTGGGGGAGGGAACGGTAGGCTGAGCTGCGGTCTCGGGTTTCACCTTCTGAGGCTCAGTGCAAGAAAGATGGGTTTCTCCTGAAGCTCGCAGGAAAATGTACTCTTCCCAGGCCGGAGGCTACGAAGGTATTGGGTAAGTTTAAGTTCTCCAAACGTGGCAGTTCTCTCAGAAATCGTACACAAAGAGGTGAAATTGTAGCATTTTTGACACTGACGTTGTTCCTTCAGTGATTGCGTTTTGCCAGTGAGTTCATAGCGTTCTCATGATTGCGTGGATTTGATCCCTTTTATACTGATCTCTTTCGAAATCTCTAAATTTGCTTCACTGATTCTAAAACTGCCCACTTCAATTCTCCTTCTCAAACAAACGAACAAACAGAAAAAGCACTTCTCTTTTTAAAGCTGGAGTTTTTACAGCATGCAGGTGAGTGAGGGCTTAACATTGGCTGGCTCTTTTGGGTATTTCACAGAATACACAGAGATCTCCTCTGAGGAGGCAGCATCTCTTGTATCTTGGTGCTTTACCTTCAACTTCCAGCTTGTGACAATGTGGACATGCGGTAAGGAATAGGGGACAGTTCAGTAGTTTCCCTAAGTAAAGACAGCCATTGGCAAAGCATTTTCTATCTTTTCTGGAAGGATCTTTCCTTTGTCCTGAAAATCTTTTTACAAATGGGGAAAGCATTCAGAAAAGGAGGGTCTGGGAGAATGTTGCTTGACTGAAATTTCTGCCCCAACTCTGCTCCTAATGTCTGTCCCAGTCGCCCTCAGTGCCACTCTTTCCCCATCAGTTCCCTGAATTTATTTCATGTAAGAGACCTGGAGAAGTTATACATTTCACTGACTTAATACTTCAGCTACCCACAGGTTCAAGCTATGCATGCTTTATATCCCCTCCAAGAAAAAAAAATATATATTAATTTATTTTCATCACAGAAAGTGGAGACTTCCATTTATGCCTCGAGCAAGTAATTTAAGTGACAGATTTATAGTCTTTATTTATTTGCATTTTCAGCACATAACATATAACTGTCTTCCCCTTCCCATCTACCCTCTTTCTCTTAGGTCCTTCCTATTGCTGCAGGCAAGGGCAGTCCCCAGAGTCTGCCTTTCATTCCAGCTGACCACAGGTTACAACTTACCTCATGTTTTAGAGGTTCTTGCCAAACACTGCCAGATTTTCTCCCTTGAATGTTTAAACTTTCCCAGGTTTGCCCAATACACACAAGAGAGAATAGAGAATCACTTTTAAATTTCTATCTACACACCATGACGTATTTTATTTCAAATTACCCAGAGGTTATTGATTACAACCTAAGAATAAACTGTGCAAAGATTTTCCTACATTACGTTGTAGGTCTGCTGTATATCATTTCTCTTTAACATGAAAAGAATAAATTATATTCCTCATTAAATAACATTGATTCACATCTAATTTTCTCTAGCACAAGACTTTGTAGAAACCACTAAATGGAGACTCAGAGGAGTTTTAATCTGGTAACAAAAAGGAGTCTTTTCAACTTTTCAATGCTAAGAAATAGGATCAGCAAATAGATTTTTCTCCAGGTTTCAGCTCTCCACTCATTTCTATGTTCTTAGAAAACTGCCCCTTTTCTTTCTACCTTTCTTTTCTCTTCATATTCTTTGGGCAGAAAAGCTACAGAAAATGAGGCCTGGTTTTACCTAATTAAAACAATCATCTTTCAAAATATTGTTTAAAAATTATATATTTATTTATTTATTAGGTGGAGTCTCGCTCTGTTGCCAGGCTGGAGTGCAGGGGCGTGATCTCGGCTCACTGCAACCTCCACCTCTCAGGTTCAAGCCATTCTTCTGCCTCAGCCTCCTGAGTAGCTGGGACTACAGGCGTGTGCTACCATGCCCAGCTAATTTTTATATTTTTAGTAGAGACAGGGTTTCACCATGTTGGCCAGGATGGTCACGATCTCTTGACCTTGTGATCTGCCTACCTTGGCCTTCCAAAGTGCGGGAATTACAGGTGTGAGCCACTGCGCCCGGTGTTTATCTTTCTATCAGGGACCCAGAATCATAAGTTAAAACAAGCCTTCCCTTATTAAGACAGTCCCGAGTTATCAACTTCCCTTTTCCATGAGATAAGTTTATTTCAATTGTCTTCTCTTCCTTTAAGATCAGGTCAGAACCACCTCAGATGACGGGCAAATAACCTCAAATTTCGATTTGGGGGAACAAGGTTTAAGAGTCTATTTCTTCCATCCCAGAAGGCCCTGAATTCTTAAGGGGTACGTACATTCCCCACCCCACCTGCCAAGCCGCCCCCAGTAACTAGCTTTTTGCAAAGTAGGGATCTCAAGGAGTGGCAATTCTGATTATCACAGTCCTGGGACAATTTTGGAAAGACAAAACATAAAATAGAAGCTTTTTTTTACTTGGCAGAACTGTACCTGGTGAGATTAAATTACATCACCTCCACCTGCCCTTGGCTTTTAAAATCTCTGCAAACTGCTCAGGTGTCTATGACTAAAGGGCCAGTGAGGTCGCTGGATAAGCTCAGCCTGACTGAGAAAGGAATACACCTGCAGATGTACCCCAGATGCTTTCTCCCACCTTCCTGGGTATTTGCAGATAACTTAAATGGAGACTTTCTAAGCCAATGGTTCTCAACCTTGACTGCATATTCAGATCACCTAGGGACCTCTTAAAACTGCCAAAGCTGAGGCTACACTTCTAGACAAATTAAACTAGAATCTCTGAGAGTGGCATCCAGGCATCAGAAAATGTTAGAGTGCTTCAGGTGATTTCAATGTGCAGCCAAGTTGGAGAACCACTGTTTTAGCTGTTAGGAAATCTAGGGGCTCAGGGGAACTATATTGGTTTCTGTCTTTCCCCATCCCTCTCATCACCCAGGGCACACTTCATCGACCACATGAAATAAATTAGTTAGGACACTGTTGTTGAACTGGGGTTAAATTTCGAGGTGATTCTTTTCATGTAGTTTGAAATAGAGAAATCTCAAAACACAACTTTTGATCAAGTTGATTACAATCCGGTGATCACCTTGAAGTAAAGAAGGCAACTTTTGATCAAGTTGATTACAATCCGGTGATCACCTTGAAGTAAAGAAGGCAAGGTAGAAAATGAAAATGAAAATGGGGTAAGAAAGAATCACAACTCAAAACTGGTTACCAGTAGAACTCTTGGTATCCCACAAGCGCTAGCCTTGACTGTGGGTGATACAGCACACTGGAAATTTTGGAAACAAGCTAGGAAAAAGTCAGGGGGCTATTCCTCTTGACCACTCAGTAGGTAGATGCTGTGGCTACTATTTTTTATTTAGTTCAAAGTGTTCTGTTATCGTTAAAGCTATATCAGAGTTATGCTATTGTCGGCCTGTAATACATATTAGCAAGAGCAGTTGCTCAACAATTGACAGCACAGAATGATTTCACCCACAGTTAATGGATGATAAAAGAGTGTAAGAAGCTGGACACGGTGGCTCACACCTGTAATCCCAGCACTTTGGGAGGCCAAGATGGGTAGATCACTTCAGGTCAGGAGTTCCAGACCAGCCTGGTCAACAAGGTGAAACCCCATCTCTACTAAAAATACAAAAAATTAGCTGGGCTTCATGGCAAGTACCTATAATCCCAGCTACTTGGGAGGCTGAGGCACCAGAATTGCTTGAACCCAGGTGGTGGAGGTTGCAGTGAGCTGAAATCGCGCCACTGAACTCCAGCCTGGAGGACAGAGTGAGACTCCATCTCCACAACAACAACAAAGAGATGCTTATCGTCTTCAGTTTTAGAGTACAAATTTTACCATTATTTAATATGCTCATTCTTCCTCCTGTTGGTTTATTTTGTAAAATATTTATTATAACATATTTTACTTTCTTTTTTTTTATGGGGATCATGTGCGTCTACATTTTTCCAAATGACCCTTTAATTTTATTTTCTTGTGGTTGCTTTGGTTGTTTCTGTCAGGATTCCTGGGCTTCATTAGTCATGGATTCGTTTTCCCATTAAGTTCTAGTTCTGATACTCCCAAATCATGTGAACGGTATAATTTGGGCCACACATCTTGACTGGTGCAGCCTGGGTTTTGATTCCTCATTAGAGATATTGCCTTGACTGTTATTTTCCCTAAGAGCCTTTCCATGGTGAGAAAGCCTCTGGAGTCTCCCAGCCTCCTGCAGGAGCCTCAGTTCTGTTTCTCTGTCCCCAAATAGGCCTCAGGCCATGAGTTCCGGCTCTGGCTCTGGAAGCACTAAGGTAGAGCTGCCGTATTGTTCACTTGGGCTTCTTTCTGTGCCTCTGGGTTAAACGGTTTTACTTCATGCACTTATTATGCTGGACTTGAATTGCTGGTTTCTCGTGGGTTTTTGTTTGTTTTGGTTTTGTTTTTGCATTTGTAGATTTCTTATTCTCTTTTTTCCTTATGATATGGGTATGTATTTATATTTAGTCATTTTACATTTATAGTGTGGTCATTTTACATTTACACTGTGCTCCTTAAAAAATGTATTGGATCTATCATTGTTGTCAAGTGGATACACTTTCCTCACAGATATCTCCAATAATAGACTTTCATAAGATGAAAATCTTCATACAGTCATGTGTCACTTAATAAGGGGCAGATGTTGTGAGGAATGCATTGTTGGCTGATTTTGTCCCGGTGCGATTGTCGCAGAATGTACTTACACAAATGCAGATGATACAGCCAACCTCACACCTAGGCTGCACGGCATGGCCTGTTGCTCCTAGGCTGCACAGCCTGCTGCTGAACTGAATACTGTAGGCAACTGCAATACAGTGGTATTTGCCTATCTAAACATACAAAAGCTGCAGTAAAAATGTGGTATGAAAGATAAAAATGGGACCAGGCACAGTGGCACACGACAGTAATCCCAGCACTTTGGGAGGCTAAGGCAGGTAGATGGCTTGAGCCCAGGAGTTGCAGACCAGCCTGGGCAACATGGTGAAACCTCGTCTCTACAAAAATACAAAAATGAGCTGAGTGTAGTGGCACATGCCTGTGATCCCAGCTACTCAGGAGGCTGAGATGGGAGGATAGCTTGAGCCCCGGAAGTGGAGGCTGCAGTGAGCTGAGATTGCGCCATTGCACTCCATTAAAATGGTGCACTTGTACTGGGCACTTGCCATGAATGGGTCTTGCAGGACTGGTGGGAGTAGTTCTCGGTGAGTCAGTGAGTGAGTGGTGAGTGAATGTGAAGATCTAGGACATTACTATACACTACTGTAGATTTTATAAATGCTGTATACTTAGGCTACATGAAACTTCTAAAATATTTATTTCTTCAATGATAAATTAACCTTATTGTAACTTTTTTACTTTAAAAATTTATTTTTTTAATGTTTTTGACTCTTTTTTAATAACACTTAACTTAAAACACAAACACCTGGCTGGGCGTGGTGGCTCACGCCTGTAATCCCAGCACTCTGGGAGGCCGAGGCGGGTGGATTACTGGAGGCCAAGAGTTGGAGACCAGCCTGGCCAACATGGTGAAACCCCGTCTCTACTAAAAATACAAAAATTAGCCAGGCTTGGTGGCACACTTTTGTAATCCCGGCTACTCAGGAGGCTGAGGCAGGAGAGTCACTTGAACCCAGGAGATGGAGGTTGCAGTGAGTCTAAATTACACTACTGCACTCCAGCCTGGGAAACAAAATGAGACTCCATTTCAAAAAAAGAAAAAAAATGGGGCTGACACAGTGGCTCACACCTGTAATCCCAGTACTTTGGGAGGCCGAAACAGGCGGATCACCTGAGTTTAGGAGTTCAAGACCAGCCTGGTCAACATCGTGAAACCCCATCTCTACTGAGAAAGAAAAGATACAAAAATTAGCTGGGTGTGGTGGTGAGTGCCTGTAATCCCAGCTAGTCAGGAGACTGAGTCAGGGGAATTGCTTGAACGGGCAGGTGGAGGTTGCAGTGAGCCGAGACCGCACCACTGCATTCCAGCCTGAGAGACAGAGCGAGACTCTGTCTCAAAACAACAACAAAACCCACAAACACCTGTAAAGCTGTACAAAAGCATTTTTTTCTTTCTATCTGTATTCCATTGCTGTACTGAACCGAGCAAAGGAAGTCAACACCAAGACAAAAGTATGCTAAATTGCAGGGTCTTTATTGCCGGCGGCCACGGAAGATTCACGTCTCTCCAACCTGTGGCCCCAAAAAGGAGGGTGACAAGACCTTTTATACCCCTAAAACCACCTCGGGGTGAGCGTGATGGGCGGGGGTGGGAGTGAGGAGCTTCAGACATTCCGAGGGCTAGTGAATTCTGTAAATCACCTTCTGGGCAGAGAGGAGGGTGAGGGGCGGGGTGGGGGGGTGAGGAGCTTCAGACATTCCGAGGGGCGGGGGACTTTTCACATTCTGATTGTTACTTAAGCGGTTAACAAAAGTCAAGGGAAGCATTTGTTTACACATTATCTGGGTAGGGTGGAAATTACAAGTCGCTGGGACCAAGATGGCCTGGGTTTGGACTGCTTGCCTGTCACATTACAGGCTACAGAGAGCAGTTTAAACAGAAAGCCAG
>CAUYLG010063170.1:0-26045 GCA_963573385.1 Cacajao melanocephalus
TGCATTCTAGCCTGGGCAGTAGAACAAGAATCCTGTTCTCTCTCCCTCTTTTTCTTCCTCTTTCTTTCTCTCATACATTCTTTTTTTTTTCTTTCCTTCACTCTCACTTTCTTTCCTCTCTTTTCCTTTCTTTCAAAAAAATAAAAAATAAAATAAAAAAATAAAATAAAATAAAATGGCCATGTTGCTCAAAGCAATGTACAGATTCAATACTAGTCCAATCAACTTACCAACATCATTCTTCACAGAACTAAAAAAAAAAAAAAATCTAAAATGTATATGGAACCAAAAAAGGGCCCTAATAGCAATCCTAAGCAAAAAGAACAAAGCCAGGAGCATCACACTATTGGACTTTAAAGCTATAATAACCAAAATAGCATAGTGCAGATACAAAAACATACATATAGACCCATTAAACAGAAACAAAAACACAGAAATAAAGCCAAATACCTACAACCATCTTGTCTCCGATGAGGCCAACAAAAACAACAATGGGGAAAGGACTTCCTATTTAACATATGGCACTCTGTTTGCTGTCTAGCCATAACCAGAAGAACGAAAATTGACCCTTATAGCTCTCATCAGATACAAAAATTAACTCAAGATAGATTAAAGATTTAAATGTAAAAAGTCAAACTATAAAAATCCTAGAAGAAAACCTAGGAAATGCCCTTCTCAACATTGGCCTTGGCAAAGAAGTTTTGGCTAAGTCCCCAAGCAACCACAATAAAACCAAAAATTGACAAGTGGGATCTAGTTAAACTAAAGCACTTCTACACAGCAGAAGCCAGTATCAACAGAGTAAACAGATAACCTACAGAATTGGAGGAAACATTTGCAAACTTTGCATCCAACAAAGGTCTTATATCTAGAATCTATAGAAAACTTAAGCAAAAACCAACAAATGCATTAAAAAATGGTCAAAGGACATGAACAAACACTTCTGAAAAGAGGACATACAATCTGCCAACAGAAGCAAATCAAAACCACAATGAGATGCCATTGCACACTTGTCAGAATGGCTATTACTAAAAAGTCAAAAAACAGATGCTGGTGAGGCTACAGAGAAAAGGGAATGCTTATATACAGTTGCTGGGAATGTAAACTAGTTCAGTCACTGTAGAAAGAAGTTTGGTGATTTCTCAAAGAACTTAAAACAGCACTACTGTTCAAGCCAGCAATCCTGTTACTAGGCATATACACAAAAGAAACCAGATAATTATGCCAAAAAAAAATACATACACTCATATGTTCATCACAGCAGTATTCACAGTAGCGAAGACATGGAATCATCCTTGGTGCTTACCAGTGGTGGACTGGGTAAAGAAAACGTGGTACATATACCATGGAATACTACATGGCCATAAAAATAAAATCATGTCCTTTGCAGCAACATGAATGGAGCTCGAGGTCATAATCCTAAGTGAACTAATGCAGGAACAGAAATCAAATACCTCACATTTTCACTTGTGAGAGCTAAACATTAAGCACACATGGACATAAATATGGGAAGAGTAGATACTGTGGACTACTAGAAGCAGGAGGGAGAGGGGGGAGTGAAGCATGAGTTGATAAACTGATTATTGGGAACTATGCTCACTACCTGGGGGCAATATACCCATGTGACAAACCTACATATGTACCCCTCTATCTAAAATAGAATCTGTAATTTGTAAAAAATTATATGATCCAAAGGAAAAAAGATGTCAATCATTTAGAGCTTATGATTAGAAACCGATGTTAAATTTTGCAAATATGACTGTTGGGAATGTATTATGGCTGGTTAAATTATTAGTAGTATTATTTTTGTTGCTCCTAAAATAATAGAATAATGTTTGGGTTTGTTTTTCTACACTTTCAAATTGGCCTCCAGTTTTAATTATTGTATTAGGTGCTAATGTCAGAATTTTCTTCTTTCTGTAAAATATGAAACTTTTTCCAAAAATCTGTGTAGTAATCTATGATTTGAAAATTCTTTGTTCTTTGACCATTATTTTTTACTCATTAAAGAAAACACTATATTCAGAGTTTTTTGTATTTATTTATTGAATCATTTATCAATTTCTTTCATGATGGTTTTCAACTTTCCTTTGTATCTCCTTGAGGAGCTTAACAATCAGTCTTCTGAATTTTTTATCTTGTATTTCAATGGTTTTATATTGGTTTGATTTCATTACTGGAGAGGTAGTATGATATTTTGGGGGTGTTATAGAACCATGTTTTCTCATATTACTAGGGCCGCTTTTCTGGTTCCTCCTTATTTGAGTTGAGTATTTCTTTTAATTATTCTTAAATTTATGTTTCATTTGACATTTTAAAAAGTTTTCTTCTTAAGGATGTGACTTAAATGCTTATACTTAATTATACCATAATTCAGTTCGTGGTGCTTTCATGGGTGAATACTAAGAGTTCCTTGGTTATAGAGCATCTCTGCATGATGGCTTTCTCACATGCTGGTTGTAATAGCAATGTGCTTGCTGTGTAAGCAAGTTCACTTTCTCCTATGGGAATGGTAGCGGTCTCTTGAGGGTCATCTCATTTCCTTGTGGCATGCACTTTTTTAATATTTTTCCAGCATTTTATTTACTGGTTTGATGGTTCTGGCATTGTCAGTAGGAGAGGTATCCCTAGATAGGAACTGGTTGTGTGTTGGAAATCACTGGGGGTGGCTGGGAAAATATTTCCTAATATTCCTGATATTTCAGGGCGAGCTAGCAGCACAAATGGAAAGCAGCAAGCAGCACCTGGGCAGGGCCAGCACTGCTGCTGTCCCAGGACCTGTGGTGGTGGTGCTGCTGCTGCTCTCTCTAGGTGTCCCACGGTGAAATTTCATGTGTTCTTTGTATACAAGCAACATCCCAGATTGTAATTCTCTACTAAGATTTAAGTAAAATTTAAGGATTTGTAAGACCTTTTTCTAATATTAGTCACTGTTGCTCTTCCAACCCTACCCTAAACATGGCTCTTTTAAAATCCAATTTAAGTAAAATAGTAACATCTGAAGGGAGAGAAATTACAGCTAGCCCATGAATCAGTAAGGAGCAATTAAAAGCCAGCCATATAGCATTGCTCCTCAGGAGAAAATAATTTCCTAACTGACTGATAAGTTGCAAAACCTGTTTTCTATCTTAAACGACAACAGTACTAGTACAAGCTTTATTTACCCTTCATTTTGTAAGTTTAGATGATAAATGTCAATCAGCCCATGAATTAGTTGAAAAGCAATGAAAGGCTAAGCATGTAAAACCACACATTGTCATTTAAAGGAAAACTTTAAGCCAAATTAAATAATATTTGCTGAATTAAGAAGTAAAATGTTGTTCCCGTTCTCAGAAAGTAAAAGAAAAACTGTATCTGAGTGTGGTGGAAACATATTTATGAAAGACTGATTAGAAATAGTCTTTGCTCAGAGATCAAGTCACTGTTTTCAAAACAGTTTTCCAGTTTAAAGTCCATAAATGTGGTCAGCCCGAAAACTCAATTGCAAGATTAAAGCTATTCTGCCTGTGGCTTTAAGCATATGGTTAAAGTATTTCCTCTAAATCTTTGCTTCCAGAGATGCTTTCTGATTTCCTTTTAAACTTCACATTACCAATTTCAGCTTGCCATGTTAATGAATTATACTGTCAATTGTTAAGTTATAATCCTGATATCATCAAAATTCCTTTAAGGAAATAGATAGATAAAAAAAAAAAAAAAAACAGAAAGAGAGAGAGAAAGATGTACGGAAGACAAAAAGAGAAAGAGTCACAGAAAGACAAAAAACAGAAAGTGGGAAGTCAAAAAAGAAATTTAAGAAAGTTATAAGAATGCACCTTTAGTAAGGAAAGTTATAAAACAAAGTCAAGGCATATTTAGTTTGTCAGTAAGGGCATGAAAAAAATGTTATAGAATAAAATTTATGCAAGTAGGTTGTATAAATTTGGTTTTGAAGGTCTAAGCAAGTTTTAAAACACTGAGAAAAAAAAATCTGTGTGTAAACATATTTGTTAAAAGTTTAAAAATGTGTATCCAGTTTTTCTGCAAACTGGACATTAAAATAAAAGCACAACAGGTTTTTCTTAAAGCACTAACCTGCTCTTTTATAAAGATTTGAAATGTCTCTTAGCACAGGCACAACCACGAGAATTTCCAGTACACCAGCGCCTGCCAAAAGACTGCATCCTCATCAAAGGATGGAAAGAAGAAAACCTCAAGCCAGCCTGAAAGAGACCCTGCAAGGCAATGCAGCTTTCTCAAACCACATAAGCCCCAAACTTCACCTGAAGAATGCTGAAGACGACAACACAGAAGTCTAAGCAAATCCTGCCTAGGATTTGTCTATTTTTTATTCTTTCACTTTGCCTGCCACCTGTACTTGCTACAGTCTATCAAGCTCATCTTCTAATTCACATTTTTCTGCCCTGTAATTTAAACTAACACCCGCTTCACAGTTTCTAACAATGCAACTGCTTAACTAAAGATTAATATACCTACAGTGAAGTTCCTCAGTAATGGCATGCAGTAAACTGAAATGCCAAGTAACACTACAAGCCAAACACAAGAATTCATAGTTACACTTACACCTTTTATAGACTCAGCCATAGTCATCCTGGCAATGCCATTCTGTCAGACATTTTGCTTGAAAGAAAAGGTATAAGTGAGTGACTCTGTTACACAAAGACTTTCAGTCTACTTTTCCCTCTTGACATCCTGAGCTACTAAGACCTTCTGTTGGGCAGATATACATCATTGAGGCTGCACCCTTTCCTTGTATATTTTAGGAAGGGATTCCTTTTCTTTCATATTTCAGAATAATTTAAATGGGTTCTTTAGAGGCAAAGGTAATGGCTGTGTATCACCAGCCAACAAACATCTTGAACCAGAGCCTATTTTTTTGTATTTTTTAAATCCAATATAAATTAATTTTACAATTCAGCAATAGGGAAAGAGTTTCAGAGGTTTTATTTTTATTTTTTCTTGTTTCTATTTATTTTGAGACAGGATCTCACTCTATCACCCAGGCTGGAGTGCAGTGGAGTGACCACAGCTCACTGCAGCCATGACCTCATGAACTCAAGCAACCTGATGTAGCTGGAACTACAGGTGCACACCACCACGCTCTGCTAATTTCTGTATTTTTTTGTGGAGACAGGGTATTGTCATGTTGCCCAGGTTGGTCTCCAATACCTGGGCCCAAGCAATCTACCTGCATTGGCCTCGCAAAGTGCTGGGATTACATGTGTGTCCCAACATGACCAGATGACTTTCCAAGTTTTTAAACTTGAAAAAAGATATACCCATAACTTCATTTTTATGACAAAAGTCAGTTATTTAAATCTTAGGCAATTGTTACTATGGTAATTGCATTAATCAAAAGGTTTATTGTTCAGAAATTATAATTTTAGCGAATTAATTACAAATTAATTAAAAAGTTAAAATGAATTTAGTGACTCATAATGCCCCAAAGTTTGGGGGCAGTGCTGATAGCTTCAGATGCAGGTGTGTGAATACACAAGTTGTGAATAGTAAATGTTTTCTTTGACTTAGATATTTTCCTCTCTGAAGGTTGTTTTTAAGTCTTTATGCAAAAGGTGAAAATGATAAATGACCAAGATCCGCTCTACTTTTATGTATTAACAATTTACTGAACATACAGAAAGAGAGAGCCTTCATCCAAAATACTGATTCAGTTTGGAATTTCTTTTCAAACCTAAAGGGTAAGAAATCCTAATGTGCCAAGTCTTGGTCACATTTGCAACATTAAAATATGGAGGTGGGTTCCCCACAAACCAAACCAGATGGACATGAGGGCAAATCACCAAAGGTAGCAATGTAGGTCCTCTAACAAATATGGTTCTTTTTTGTTTTTCACTCTCTTCTTGAAGGAATTATGATAATTTATATTTTACTAGAAAATTCATCCAGGGGTTTGGATTTTTATAGTGTATTTATGTTCAACACATTATGCTAAAATTCATGTATTTACTCCTATATTTTTTGTTTCCTTTCTTGTTCCCACATCTTAGATTGACTTTTTTAAAAAAATTAGACGAATGATATTATATATTCTTTGTGTTAGGGTTTTATCACAGAAGTAGAACCACAATAGGAATTTATTTTAGAAATTAGATCCGGCATGATAGTGTGGATTTGTTAAACAGTTTATGTTAGTCCATTGCCCCTGCATGTGGTGCTGACACAGAAGTTAGCAGGGTCAGCAGACAGGAAGGAGAGATGGTTTGAAATGGAGACATAAGGATAAGCTGAAACGTTCAAAGATGAGCTGCAATTTATTTAATAAACTAAATTCAACAACACATTAAAAGGATTATATACCATGGCTGTGATCCATATACATTTAATCTTTGTTCCCAGTTCCTGGTACATAGCTCCTAAAAAATTCCTTGTAATCTCTGTAGTAATGAGTGACTGGCCAGATGTGGTGATTCACACCTGTAATCCCAGTATCCCCACACTTTGGGAGGCCGAGGTGGTTGATCACCTGAGGTCAGGAGTTCAAAATCAGCCTTGACCAACATAGTAAAACCCCATCTCCACTAAAAATACAAAAACTAGCTGGGCGTGGTGGTACACACCTAAGTCCCAGCTACTCAGGAGACTGAGGCAGGAGAACTGCTTTAACCCAGGAGGCGGAGGCTCCAATGAGCTGAGATGGCATCTTTACACTCCAGCCTGGACAACAAGAGAAAACTCCATCTCAAGAAAGAAAATGGTGACTTAGGTATACTAATAAGATGACTAGTGGCTAGGAGCCCCTAGATAGCTTCAGGGTGAGTGCTAGTCACAAGAAAGACTAAGGCATAATTAAAGGGTCGAAACTTTAAGCCCTACTGTGTGATCTTCTGAGAGAGAGAGAGAGAGAGGGATTAGAGATTGCGTTAATTACAAATGGCCAGTGATTTAATCAATCATGCCTGCCTAATGGAAACTCTATAAAATCCCCTAAATGGCAGTGCTGAGAGTCTGCTTCTCAGGTTGGGGTACATATTAAGAAGTTGAGAGAGTGGCATATGCAGAGACGGCATGAAAGCTCTGTGTAACCCACCTCTCCAATCCTTTGTCCTATCCATCTCTTCCATTTGGTGTTCCTATGTTGTATCTTTTATAATAAACTGGAAATAGTAAGTGAAAATGCTTTCCTGAGTTCTGTGAACCACTCTAGCAAATTAGTTAACATGAGAAAGGGATTGTGGGAACCCCCATCACAACTTTATAGTCAGTTAATAAAAAACACAGGTGGCCAGGACTTGCAATTGGCATCTTCATTTGGAGCAGTGTTGTGAAACTAAGATTTTAAACTTGTGGAGTTTATGCAAACTTCAGGTAGTATGTCAGAATTAAATGGAATTCTAGGACACCTGATATGGTTTGGATTTGTGTCCCTGCCAAAATCTCGAGTCAAATTGTAATCCCCAGTGTTAGAGGAGGGGTGTAGTGGGAGGAGATTGGATCATGGGGGCAGACCTCGCTCTTGCTGTCCTAATGAAAGTGAGTGAGTTTTCACTAGATCCGGTTATTCAAAAGTGTATAGCACCTCCCCATTCTCTGTCTTCCTCCTTCTCCAGCCATGTAAGACGTGCCTGCTTTCCCTTCGCCTTCTGCCATGATTGTGCCTCCTGATCCCTCCCCAGCCATGCTTGCTGCACAACTTGCAGGACTGAGTATCAATTAAACCTCTTTTCTTTATAAATTACCCAGTCTCAGGTAGTTCTTTATAGCAATGTGAGAACAGACTAATAAAGACACCAAGCTGATATCCAAAGAGTTGAAGAATTGGTTGCTATGCAGGGGCGAGGAACCCCACACATTTGTTAACAGAAGTGTTGCAAGGAAAAACAGATCAATGATCAGGTGGGTTTATTCCTGGGATACAAGGGCAATTGAATATACAAAGTCAACCAATGCAATATGCCAAATTAATAGAAGAAAGAACAAAAGCCACATGATCATCTTAAATGATGCAGAAAAATATTTGACAAATTTCAACACACTTTCATGATAAAAATAGTTAATAAAATAGGAATAGAAGGGAGTTTTATAAACATAATAAAGGCCAAATGTGAAAAGCCCACAGCTTTGATAACATAACATGATCTTACATTTAAAAAACCCGAAAGATGTCACAAAAAAAATTCAAGAAAGCTGCAACATACAAAAATCAACACACAAAAATCACTTGCATTTCTATATGCTGACAACTAATAATATGAAAAGGAAATTTTTTAAGTTCCCATTTACTATAGCATCAAATAGAATAATATATTTAGTATAAACTTTACTGAAGAGGTAAAAAGGCTGGTAAGCTGAACACTATAAAACACTGATGAAATAAAATAAGGAATATATAAATACATGGAAACAGATTGCTTGATTATGAATTGGAAGACTTAATATTGTCAAAATGTCTTTACTACCCAAAGAGAACTATAGATTCAATGGGTTTCTTATCATAGTCCCAATGGCATGGTGTTATAGAACCATGTTTTCTCATATTACTAGGGCCACTTTTCTGGTTCCTCCTTATTTGGGTTGAGTATTTCTTTTAATTGTTCTTAAATTTATGTTTCATTTGACATTTTAAAAAGTTTTCTCCTTAAGGATGTGACTTAAATGCTTATACTTAATTATACCGTAATTCAGTTCGTGGTGCTTTCATGGGTGAATACTAAGAGTTCCTTGGTTATAGAGCATCTCTGCATGATGGCTTTCTCACATGCTGGTTGTAATAGCAATGTCCCAATGGCATCTTTTGCAAAAATAGAAAAAGAAATTCTAAAATGTATATTAGTTCTCATTGAATCCCAAATAGCGAAATTTATCTTGAGAAAGAAAAACTGGAGGCCTCATACTTTCAAATTTCAAGACATATTACAAAGCTACTGTAATCAAAACACAATGCAACTGCCATACAGACAGACATATAGACCAAAGCACAGAATAGAGTTCAAAAATAAACTGTCATGTATATGATCAAATTATCCTTGGCAAGGGTGCCTAGGCTACACAACAGAAAAAAAAACATAATTTCTTCAACAAATATTCCTGGAAAAACTGGACATCCACATGAAGAATAATGAAGTGTGACCCTTACCTTTTACCATATATAGAAATTAATTCAAAATGGATTAACAAACTAAACATAAGGGCCAGAAGTATAAAATTGTTATAAGTAAACAGGAAAAAGACTTTATGACTCTGAATTTGGCAATGTTTCCTTAAATGAGACACCCAAAGTACAGGCATCAAACACAAAAATACACAAACAAGACTATAATGAACTTGAAAACATCTCCATAGCAAAGAGTAAAAAGGAAACCTATGGAATGAGAGAAAGTATTTGCAAATCCATATATCTGATAAGAGGTTAACATCTAAAATATATCAAGAACTCTTACAACTCAACAAATAAAATTAAATAATCCAATTTAAAAATGGACAAAGGACTTGACATTTCTCCCAAGATAATATAAAAATGACCAACAACATATGAAACGATGCTCAACGTCACTAACCATCAGGGAAATGCAAAATGAAACTAAAGGGAATATCACTGCACACCTATTAGGACGGCCACTATCAAACCAAACATCTTCATGTTTGTGAGGATAGGGATGAATTGGAACCCTTGTACGCTGTTGGTGGGAATATAAAATGTTGCAGCTGCTATGGAAACCATTTGGGAGGGTCCTCAAAAAAATAAAAATAGAATCACCATATCATCTAGCAATTCCATCTGAGTGTATATCCCAAATAATTGAAGACAGGATCTTGGAGAAAGTACAAGATAGTTGACTAGAAGCAGCTAATGTGCACTTCTCTCAAGGAGAGAAATAGAAAGGGTGAGTAAATACAGCACCTTCAACTGAAGCATTCAGGCACACGCATTGGGATTCATCAAGAAAACAACTCAACCCATGGAGAACAGAGAAGGCAAGGCAGAAAGGCCACTCACCCAGGAACAACGCGGAGCCAGGGAAGCCTCCCATACAAGGGAAGGGGTGAGTGAGTGAGGGACCCTGGGGACCAGCACTTCTCCCATGGATCTTTGTAACCCTCAAGTCAGGAGATTTTCTTGTGAACTCCATCCACCAGGGCCTTCAGTCTGACATAGAGATATGAAGTGTCCCAGCAGAACAGCCGCTCAGGCACATTCAGATACCTGGTAGTTTTAAATACAGGGACTTCCTCACAAAAGCAGCTGCAGCTCTGGTAAAGTAGGAGGTTAAATCCATTCATACCCCACCCCTGGAAAAGGGGCTGAATCCAGGTGCCTGACCAGCAATGGTCTTCATGCTCACTTACACAGCACCTTGCAGGATAAGATCCACTGGCTCGGAATTCTAGTCAGCCACAGGTAGCAGCATTATACTTCCCTAAGACAGAGTTCCCAAAGGGAGAGACGGACCACAATCTTTGCTGTTTCATAGCCTTAGCCATTGTTGCCCTCAAGGTCTGGGTAATACTAGGCAACTAGGGACTGGAGCCATCACCCAACACAGCACTGATGTTCTTTGAAGAGGCTCTCAGACTGATATTTCATGTGGGTTCTATATCCTGTTTCCTTTCAGAGTAGGATATCCCATCTGAGATCTACGACCACCACTAATGGTGGTTTCAGGCCCTGGCAGCAGGTTCGTACCTCCCTGGGATGGGACTTACAGGAAAAGGGATGGGCTACCATCCTTGCTGTTTAGTAGCCTTAGCCATTGTTGCCTTCAGGCTCTGGGAAATCTAAGGTGACCAGAGACTAGAGAAATCACTGAAAACAGTACAGCTACTCTATTAAGAGGCAGCCACACTACTTTTCCACGTGGGTCTCAGATCCTGTTTCTCTTCACTACTTGGAATCTTCCAACTGAGGACGACAACCGCTCCTGCAAGTGTTTTCAGGCCAACAATGGGTCATTGCCTCCCTGGGATGGGCCTCTCAGAGGGAGGGAATGGTGACCATCTTTGCAATTTTGCAACCTTAGCTGTTGTTCCCTTCAGGATTTGGAGAATGTCAGATGACAGGGGCGGGATCAGACACCCAACACAGCACAGCTGCCCTATTAAAAAGCAGCCAGACTGGTTTTTCATGCAGTCCCCTGATCCTATTCCTCCTCATTGAGTGGAACCTTCAAACCTGGGTTGCCACGCACCCCCGCCAGTGTGTTTGGGAGGGAAACAACTTCATACCTCCCTGGGAGGGAGCTCCCAGAAAAACAGGCAGACCACCATCTTTGCTGTTTCCCAGGCTTCACTGTTGATACCTTCAGGTAATGGAAAATCTGAGGTGATTAGGGACTGGAGCAGACCCCCAGCATACTGCAGCAACCCTACAAAAAAAGTGGCCAGACTGTTTGTTACATGGGTCCCAGATCTTCTATCTCCTCACAGGGTGGAGCCTGCAGGGCTGTGTCTCCATCCACCCACATTGGGTCTATCAAACCAGGATCGGCTATGCAATTCCCTGAGACAGAGCTCCAAATGAAAGCACTGGGCTGCCATCTCTTTGCTTTCTCACAGGCCTCGCCTTTTCTGTCTCCAGCCTCTGGAAAGCCTGCAGGGAATATGGGCTGGTCCAAACCACCAGCACAGAGTACCCATCTCACAGAAAAGTGGCCAGACTGTTCTGCATGCAGGTCCTGGTCTTCACTTATTCTCACTGGACAGGGCCACCCAATATGGGACTCCAGCACAACCACCCTGACCTTGCCTGACCACCTCAATCAGAGGCAGCCCAACATTTCTCTGAAGAGAAATCCCAGAGTCAACCCACAATCCCTCTGCCACTGTAGTTGCACTGGTACTGCCCCTAACAGCCCTCAGGCTGGGGAAGAAACAAAGGGTCTAGTCACTACACTGGCACCTCCAGAACACCACAGTCACTGTACAGAGTAGAGTCTCACTCCTCTTCCTGCTAACCCTCACCCTTACTCTTCACCTGGCAGGGCTCCCAGCTCATGACTTTAGAACAGTAACCTCACCCACTGTAGAGCATACCCACTGTCAGTGGCCCAGAGTTTCTCTGGCGAGAGGCTCCAAGATTCATCCAGCAGCCCCTCTGCCACTGCCATGACAGCATTTCTATTCCTGCTGCCCTTGGTTTGGGGAAGAAACAAAAAGCCTGAGTGACACTTGCAAGCTTACAGCATCCAACAGTCACCATATCAAGAGGAGAGCACTCTCTCCTTCCAGTGAGGTGAGCCCTTGACCCCCTACTCTCCAACAAGTAAGCCCCAATCTCACACCAGCAGCGCAGCTGCCCCACGCCACTGGCTGGACACTCCCAGTGATAGCAGCTCTGCTTTCCTCAGAGATGGAGCCCCCAGGGAAAACCAAATGCCCCTCTGCCACTGCCTCTGGTGTGGTACTACCCTGCTACCCTCAGACTAGCAAAGGAGCAAAGATCCTAAGTATCCTATCCACACCTCCAACAAGCTGCCATCAACCCCAGAGAAGAAGCCAGTCTATCTCCCATTGGTTCCGTCCACCCCTTCCCTGTTTGTCATCAGGCAGGGAATCCCCAGCTTGGGCCCACAGCACAAACCCTCCATCCTGGATTGATTGCACAGAGCAATTGCTGGCCTGCATTTCTCTCAGGTGGAGCCCTCAGGAGACAAGCAAAAGGCCCTTGGCCAAAACAATATGATCATCTCAATAGATTCAGAACAAATTTTTGATAAAATTCAACATTTCCTCATGTTAACAACTCTCAACAAACTAGATATTGAAGGAACATACCTCAAAATAATAAGAGCCATCTATAACAAACCCACAGTCAAATTCATACTGCAAGGGCAAAAGCTGAAAGTATGCTCCTTGAAAACTGACACCAGACAAGGATGCCCTCTCTCAATACAACATTCAACATAATAATAGGAGGAAGTTCTTGCCAGTGCAATCAGGCAAGAGAAAGAAATAAAGGGCAGCCAAATAAGAAGAGAGGAAGTCAAATGATCCCCGTTTGCAGATGACATGATTATATATCTAGAAAACTCTATAGTCTTGACCCAAATGCTCCTTCAGCCAATATAAAACTTCAGCAAAATTTTGGATACAAAATCAATACACAAAAATCACTAGCAGTCTTATACACCAACAGCAGCCAAACCAAGGGCCAAATCAGGAGTGCAATCTCATTCACAACTGCCACAAAAAGAATAAAATACCTAGAAACACAGCCAACCAGGGAGGTGAAAGATCTCAACTGTGGTCAAAAAAATCAGATGAATGAAAATCAAAACTACAATGAGATATCATCTCACCCCAGTTAAAAAGGCTTTTACCCACAAGACAGGCAATAACAAATGCTGACAATGATGTGGAGGAAAAGGAACCCTGGTATACTGTTCGTGGGAATGTAAATTAATAACCACTATGGTAACAGTTTGGAAGTTCCTCGAAAAACTAAAAATTTAACTAGTGTATGACCCAGCAGTCCCACTGCTGAGGGTATACCCAGAAGAAAGAAAAAAATCACTATATTGAAAAGATGTCTGGACTTTTTTTGTTTGTTGCGGAACTGCGAAATAAGTCAGGAACGGAAAGACAAACTTCACATGCTCTCACTTATTTGTGGGATAATAAAATGAAAACAGTTAAACTGATTAGCCACAGAGGGTAGAAGGATGGTTATCAGAGGCTGGGAATGGTAGTATGGGGTTGGGGAAAGTTGGAGTTGGTTAATGGGTACAACAAAATAAAAGAAATTATTAAGACCTATTATTTGTTTGCACAACAAGTTGAGTATGGTCAATAATGACTTAATTGTACATTTTTAAGTAACTTAAAGAGTGTAATTTGAATGGTTGTAACCCAAAGGATAACTGGTCCAGGCAATGTATACTCCATTCTCCATGATGTACTTATTTCACATTGCATCCTTGTCTCAAAACACCTCAAGTACCCCATAAATATATACACCTATGTCCCCACAAAAGTTAAAATTATTAAAAATAAAGAAATCAGAGATGACACAAACAAATGAAAAAAATCCACGCTCATGCATCAAAAGAACCAGTATCATTGAAACGGCCATACTTCCCAAGCAATTTACAGATACAATGCTATTCATATCAAACTACCAGTGACATTCTTCAAAGAACTAGAAAAAAATAACTATTTCAAAATTCATATAAAACCAAAAAAGAGCCCAAATAGCCAAGGCAATCCTAAGCAAAAAGAAAACTGGATGCATCACATTACCCGACTTCAAACTATACTAAAGGACTACATTTAGAAAAACAGCATGGTACTGATACAAAAACAGAACCATAGACCAATGAAACAGAAAAGAGAGCCCAGAAATAAGATCACATACCACCATCTGATCTTGGATAGATGACAAAAACAAGCAATAGGGAAAGGACTCTCTATTCGATAAATGGTGCTGGGATAACTGGCTAGCCATATGCAGATGATTAAAACTAGACTTTGTCCTTACACCTTATTCAAGAATTAACTCAAGATGGATAAAAGACTTAAAGGTAAAACCCAAAACTCTAAAAACCCTGGAAGACAACTTACACAATACCATTCTGGACATAAGAAATGGCAAATATTTTATGACAAATACACCAAAAGCAATCATAACAAAAGCAAAATTGATAAGTGGGATCTAACTGAACTAAAGAGCTTCTGCACAGCAAAAGAAACTATCAACAGTGTAAACAGACAAGCTACAGAATAGGAGAAAATGTCTGCAAACTATGCAATTGAAAAAGGTCTAATATAGGGCATCTATAAGGAATTTAAACAAATTTACAAGAATGTAACAAGCAACCTCATTAAAAAGAGAGCAAAGGACATGAACAGTTTTCAAAAGAAGACATACATGCTACCAACAAGTGTATGGAAATAAAGCTCAATATCACTGATCACTAGAGAAATGCAAATCCAAACCACATGAGATACTATTGCCAATCATTCAGAAAGGCTATTATTAAAATGTCTAAAAAGAACAGATGCTGCCAAGGCTGTGGAGAAAAGGAAACACTTTATACTCTGTTGGTGGAAGTATAAATTAGTTCAACCATTGTGGAAAGCAGTGTGGCGATTCCTCAAAGAGCTAGAAACAGAACTACCAGTCAATTCAGCAATCCCACTACTGGGTATGTACCCAAAGGAATATAAATCATTCTACCATAAAGTTATATGCACGTGTATGTTCATTATAGCACTATTTACAACAGCAAAGCAATCTAAATGACCATCAGTGGTAGACTGGATAAAGAAAATATGGTACATATGCAGCATGGAATACTATACAACCATAAAAAAGAATGAGATCTTGTCCTTTCCAGGATAGTGGGTACAGCTGAAGGCCATCATCCTTAGTGAAGTAACACAGAAACAGAAAACTAAATACCACATGTTCTCACTTATAAGTGGGAGCTAAATGATGAGAATACAGGGACACAAAGAGGAGAACAACAGACACTGTGACATGCTTGAGGGTAAAGGTTGGGAGGTGGGAAAGAATCAGAAAAAGTAACTGTTGGATACTAGGCTTAGTACCTGGGTGATGAAATAATCTGTACAATAAACTCCTTTGACATGTTTACCCTTATAACAAACCTTAACATGTACCCCTGAACTTAAAATAAATTTTTTTAAAAACAGCTTCTAGAAGTAATAATTGCTGTCCCATGTTCAGTGCTGCACTGTTCACAATATCCAAGAGGTTGAAACAATCCAAATGTCCACTGAAGGATGAATAAAGGAAATATGATACATACACACACTCTCAAACACACAATGTAGTATCAGGGAGGGAGGGAGGGAGGGAGATCATGTATTACAATATGAATGAATTTTTCTTTTTTTTTTTTTTTTTTAATTTTTGTGATACAGAGTCTCACGCTGTCACCCAGGCTGGAGTGCAGCGGTGCTATCTTGGCTCACCGCAACTTCCAACTCCTGGGTTCAAGCAATTCTCCTGCCTCCTGAATAGCTGGGATTACAGGAACGTGCCACCATGCCTGGCTAAATTTTTGTGTGTGTTTTTAGTAGAGATGGGGTTTCACTATGTTGGTCCAGCAGGTCTTGAACTCCTAACCTCGTGATCCACCCACCTCGGCCTGCCAAAGTGCTGGGATTACAAGTGTGAACCACTGTGCCTGGTCCAAAGTTCAACAGTATAAACCTCATGAGGGAGCAATCCACAAGAATGCCAGAAAACCCATCAAACAGGAAAGTTCTTTAATGCTTACAAAAAAATTGATATAAAACATCTTGAGGCCAATGTTAACTTGAAAAAAAGAATAATCTTAGAACAGATATAAAATAAATATGTGATATGTTTCCTATTATCAAAGAAGTATTAGTAAGAAATCTTAATGAAACAAGAGAACCATATAGAAAAAGAATAGGCATTATTGAAAAAGATCCCAATAGAAATTCTAAACATAAAAAAGTCCTCCTTTGAGTTAAGAACTCCACAGAAAGTTTAATTAACTTATTAGATACAATGACAATTAAATGATCCGAAAATAAATCAGAGAAAAATGGTAACGAGATGAAATTAAAATGATAATGATAATGATATGAAGTACAAAATTAGAAGAACCACATTTATCTAATAATATTTCTACAAGGTAAGACTGAAGTAAATGTATTCATTATATGAAGAAATAGCTGTTAAGCATTTTTTCATATGTGATGTTAGAATTAAATATTCAGAATTAAGAAGGACATGGAATCACTAGTAAAATAAATGGAAACATATGTATGATGATACACCTGTGTCAGAACCCTGTCATCAGCCTCATTCTTCCCTTGTACCGGTGCTTTCTGGGCTCTGGCAGCCTTCTTATATAGGCCACTTGAGAATGTCTACCTCACTGTTCATAGTTCCCCCAAATCTACCTTCTCCTTTACTCTCTTCTCACTCCAGCAGGTGCTCTTGCTGCCAAAGCAACTCTCACAGTGTTCCCACAGGCTGAGCCAGTGGGTGGATTCTTGTTCCTTTCTCCACACTGCCTCCCCATGGTTTTGAAATGCATTTTCTAGGACCTCTAGGAGTTTTGATCAAGATCAGGCTTGATCGTAGTTCTCACATTGGATCACCCTCCCTCCCTGCCTTAGCGCTCTTACCTTGCAGTCCTGGTCATTTTGATTATATTCTTCAGTAAAATAATAGCACTTAAATTTTTGTCTCAGGCTTTGCTTTCTGGGGAACCAAGGCTAAAAACAGCTGATGAACCACAGTACATTAATAGCAAATGAAAAAGTCTAAAAAGCAATTTGGAAGAAATACAATACCAAATATGAAGAGCAATTAGACTGGCAGTAATTATCTCATTATTAACAATAGATGTCAGAATATAATTGAAAAATATTATCCTCAAAGTGCCACAAGAGAAACTACCACTATATATAAAATACAATACTCAACAACCATATTTTAAAAAATGAAAGAAAAGAAACTTTCACACAAAGGCAGCTGTTTTTACCTAGACTCTCATTGGTACAACTTCTAAGGAATAGGTTTCTATGGAAGAGAATTAAGTTTACAGGAGACAGTGGGATTAAAGAAAACAATGATGGATAAAGAAATAGATATACGTGTATATAAATCCAAAAAAGATTACATGTTAAATAATTGAGTGAGTAAGTTGTGGGCAGATTTAAAAATACCATGCAATTAAGTTCCAGACTATAACTACATGGAAGATAAAATAAGCTATGATCAGAATGAATGCTTTGAATTTCTCATTTTTTTCTTGATATTGTACAGATATTAAACATAAGACTGTGATAATTCAAGTATGAATGTCAGCACTTGAACCTTCTAGTTACCATATCTAGATTTTAGAATAGGTAACCTTCATATCTGTTGAAGGACATATTGTTAAATGAAAAACTCAAGTTCCAAAAAATATTATTCATGCAAAGTCAAAACATACACAACCAGAATAAACATTGTTTCTAGCTGCAAAAAAAAAAAAAATCATGTAAAAAATATGGATGGTAGAATATAGTCTAATCTTGAGCAGTATATAACTCTGAGCAAGAAGGGAAATGCTATGAACTTTAAGGGATGTCAAATGTAAGACTACTATTATATTTCTAAAACAAAAGTTATCAATCAAATATCGAAATGTCACATCTTAAATCTGGGTTTTGGATAAACTGGTGATTTTCTGTTTTTTGTAGGTTTGAGACAGTTTGTAATAAGCAAGTGTTAAAAATTTATAATAGAGTTGCATTCTTTATTAATTCATTAACTCATATCATGCTGTCTCTTCTCCTTTGACAAGTCATCTCTCCTCCTCCTCATTTATTGCTAGTACAAAATCTTGTACATGGCACACAGTAAGCACACATTAAATATTTGTTGATATGAATAATGTATGTGAATGTACTTTGCAAAGTAAAGTCATTATCATAAGTATAATCTCCTCATAAAAATAGCATATTTTCCTCCAAGAAGTGAACTACTATATAAGGTGTGTGATATTCTATGGAGTACCTCAAAATAAAAAGATAAAAAATTAGATGTATCATATTCACAAACCTATACTAAATAATATTAAAATTGAAAAATCTTAACTGACTAGCATCAGTATTATTAGCCAAAACTTTTTAAAATAAATGTCCTACCAAATTGCTAGGTTCCAGACAATTGCAGACTAGAGCACTTTCTTAAATGTGGTTCTGATAAAAAATCCTAGAGACCTACTTTTGCAAACAAACATTTCTGTAATGGAACTGTTATTATATATCCCTGGAAAAACCAGAGCATATATGAATAAAGTAACTATTTATTGCTAGACAATTATATATAACTTATGTGGAAGGCTATTAACTATACCGGTATACAAAGGCAATCTATTTATCTAAGAGTATAATTTATAAAATAGGTGAGAATAGAAGCCTTATTGTTAGGACAGAATAAATGCTATCAGAATTGCACTTGAGGTAGTACTATAAAGTAGAACACTTGCTGGAACAGAAAATAATCAAGTGTGGGAGGTAAAAGAAAGAATAATAAAAACTTTTACCTTTTTCACAGAATTGTGGGCAATACATGCTTTAAGTAAAATAACAAAAAATTTGTTTTTTTTTAATATTTTTTACCTTCATTACCAAGGTAATCATTTTATTTATTTTAGATTTAAAAATTATTATGTATAACTTGTTTTGCTTACTTTACTTTCACATTTGGTATTTTATATTTAAGGCAGAGTTGATATTCAGATGTTAAACATTTTTAATTGAATTCCTCCCTTTAAGGCCTCTTCAGAACTAAAATGAAGTTATATTCTTCTGATCTTATTGTTTTCCTGATTGTCAGACAGATAAAAGAAAATGCTTATTCACTACATGAAAGCTTGAAAAACTCACTAAAATTCATCAACAAGAAACGTTGACACAGGAGTCCTTGAATTTTATTTCTGGTTATTAGGTTCTGCCAGAGCACTTCTAACCAAATCATTTAATTCTCATTTCAATTCATTATATATATGTATATGTATATAAATCATGACCATCATTTTTGGTCATGATTTATGACCAAAATATGCTATTTTTATGAGGATATTATACTTATGATAATGGCTTTACTTTGCAAAGCACATGTACATATGATTTGTACAAAGTACGTATGATTTGGTCACGATTTTTAAAGTAACGTGTTTTAGTGTTTCACAGAAGATAAACATAATATTTTACCTAATGTTATCTGAGATTGAATACAAACTATTATCTAATGTCCTCATAATGAGATTGTATATTATAGAAGAACAAAACAGAATTGAAATAATGTAGGAATATTCATATGTTATAGTTAGTACAACCAGGGTGGCACATTCATAAGAGATGATCTCAAGATCCAGAGTATATTCACATACATTATTCATATCAGCAAATATTTACTGTGTGTCTGCTGTGTACCATGTACAAGATTCTGTATAGCAATAAACAAGGAGAAGGAGGAGAGAAGAAAGATTTGTCAAAGGAGGAGAAGAGAAAGTACAATGTAAGAGTTAATAAAGAAACCTTTCTAAAAATGTAAAAAAAATAAATGAAAATATTTTACTTAATTGTTTATAGACATTGCCAACTGTGTTTTTATAAAGCATAATATAGTCTAAAAATGTTATCTCTTTTCCAGTAATATTAATAAAGATCCATGGAACATCAATTTCAAGGAAACACAGTATGCTTAAATACCAAATGTATTTTACATTGTGATCATCAGCTCACAGGTTTTTTTTTATGTATATAGACTATGGCTCTGAAAGTGTCTCTCAGTGGACTAAAAGCATATGACACCAGGGTTCAGTTCTCTCTTAGAGTCCATGAAATAAGTATATGATACCTTAATTGACTATGAAAAAGAGTTTGACTTAGAGTAGACTTTTGAGAAAGGTTCATAATATTTTTGAATGGGGTGGTGATACCAACTGTTATGGTGTCATATCACCATAACAATTCCATCTCCCT
Organism: Cacajao melanocephalus; assembly: GCA_963573385.1. Taxonomy (NCBI): domain Eukaryota; kingdom Metazoa; phylum Chordata; class Mammalia; order Primates; family Pitheciidae; genus Cacajao; species Cacajao melanocephalus. Next base: position 20,437 of record CAUYLG010063170.1, read on the forward strand.
CTCTACACACACACACACACACACACACACACACACACACGCCTCTCTTTTATCAAACAATCTGAAATTAGGCTGAGGACATCATATTTCACCCTACCTACTTCATTATGCCACTCCCTATACTAAGGATCCTTTATACACATCCATTACCATATTTAAAAAAATTAACATTAGATAAATACTATTATTCACTATACTAAAACTTTCCTAATTTGCACTCTGGTCAAAATGTATTGTTTGCATGTAGCTTTTTTCTTTTCCCCCCATGATCCAATTGATTTATTTAATTATATTATTTCGCTATAATGGCTCTTGAGGTTTCTGTGATATGTGTTTATCTGCTATTCTCTACTCTTAATGGCACTGAATCCTTTGCAGAGTCAAGGCCAGTTGTTCTTCAGTATGTTTCACCTTCAGGATGCATTTGAATGTTTCTGCATGTTTAGATTGAGATCAAACATTTCTGGCAAAGACATCACATAGATGACATTATGAAACTTTTACTACATCTCATCGATAGGCATATAATGTGAGAATTTAATACTATTAGTGTTTTATGAGGTGACTACCAGTCTTTCATTGGAAAGTCATATTTTCCATATATAAATAATAATTAATTAACGGGATTGTGAATATATTGTTCTCCACACTTTTTTTTACCATACAGTTTTAGCTACTGATTCTCATATGAATCTATTTTGACATCAAGGGTTACAAAATACCAAGTTTCTAATTCTGAAATTTCTTTTATATTTGTTTGCTGAGATCATTTAGTGAGAAAGAATGTCTCCTATTTTTTTCTATTTTTCTCATCTGTTTTTACATGCATTATGAACATTTATTTGCTTATTTGTGGAAATTTTTAATTAGTTCATTTAATATCATTCTTGTCTTTAATGTTCACATAGTACAAAATTTATCCATTAAATCCACCCTCAAAGTAGCTCCTGAATCCTTTGAACGTGGTTTCATTTGTGTTTAAGCACTTCCTTACATTCTGATTCACGTTATACTCTGTTATTTCCTATAATCAGTCATGTATCCAAGGAAATGTCATTCCTTTTAGCAGTAAATTATTTTTAGGAACCAAGATCTCAGTATTATTTATATTCTTTGGTTTTTACATGTCAACATGTAAAAACCTTACAATTATTTCTAACACTTTTTTCCCATAATTCTTTTCTAGAGTTAGAATATAATTGTTATATTGAGATGCAGTTTCTTTTTTAAAAATGACACAATTAAGGAGGGTGATATATTTTGATTCTGCATTATTCCTTTGTTTCTCTAGGATCTCCAATCTCCTCCAATTGCTTCATTCTTTCTCTTTATTTTCAAAGTCCAAGGAATGCCCATCCCCTTCCAAGTTGCTCCCTTTCCTCCGGGATCAGTGTCTTCCTACTACTGTTACCTCCAATCCTACACTTTCAGGTCCCTTCCTTTGAATTCTCAGTTGCCAGTGTTCTGATCCCCCTTATCCTATACCTCTTATACCTGTTCTTCTTATTTTCCCGCTCAGAGTTTGACCTCATTTTTTTTTTATTCTTTTACCATTTCAGAGAGAGATTTGTAGGTTTTATTGACTAAGAAGATAAGGGGATGCAAATTCATTATACAGGTTTTAATTCCAGACAACAAAATCGTGGCTATTAACAATAAAATCAGTAAATATTCTGAAGATGTTTGATTTCCATATTCGGGTAGGGGATTTTATCGGAAATATGGATCTAGAGCTAGTAGAAGAAGTTATATTTAGGAATCATCCACAAAGAGGCCTGAGAAACAAATTAAAGAATATATTGAGAAGTGCATAGAAAACAATGTTAAAGGGGCTGTGGGGAAAACACAACATTTAGAAGATAACTGAAATAAATCATAGAGGAAAAAATAGTACAATCTAATTTTTCTCCTTGACTGAAATTATTTTTATGTTTTATTTAAATTTTTAACTTGCATTGCATGCTGAGTCATTATTCACTCAAAAAAGGGGAAGGCCTTTAAAAAACATCTAAGGTTCACAATAATACACGTTTAATTAGAGAAGGGCTTATGCCTCTGAACCAAGTTACTTTGATCTCTGAGGTTCACTTACACTGTCTGAAAATTCTAAAATAAAAACAAATTTAAGAACTGAAGAGTACTTTTTCATAATTTCTTCTGTCTAGCACTTCTGAATTAACTAAGAAAACAATCACTTATGTGCCTACTGACTATGTGTTAGACATCAAAAATTCATTTTAATTTCTTATTTTCCCATTTCATATAGTGTTCGGTTGGTTAGATTGTATTCAGATGCTTGCCTTCCTTTTAACTAAGAAATAATAAATCAAGCGAGAGTACAAAAAGAAAACAAATGACCCTGGGAAAGATTATAGCATCTAATTAAACAGAAGAAAACCTAGGAACTTATCAAAGTCACTTAAAATTTCCAATCAGCCATTGCCAGTGTCTTCTTAAAGTTTAATAGGTGTGTTTTCCATTTTGTCAGCCAGGTCATTAATGATCAATTCTCTCTCTACCCACACTGGTTTAAAAGCTACAGTGATACTGCAGTGCTTGTTAGTAGGATTACAAAAACTAGAATCAAGATAATGTTAATCCTGCTACAGACCACAGCCATATGTGCTGCTTTGGATAAGAGGCTGTGGGGTAGGGAAGGGTGAGCACTGGGGTAGAGGGGTTACCTTAAGTAGATAAGTATACAGTAAACAGTAAGTAGTTAAAATAAATACAAGTGTTTATCAACTTGAATTTCTGGCCCCATACCCCAATCCAGTAAACTCTGGTAATCTGAAACAGACCACATACAATACTCTACATTTGCTAAAGTAGTTAGGTTTAAATGGCTTTATGTCAAAGCAGGCCATACTATGTTTTAATTCTTCTGTAATTTATTCAACAAAATGTGAGTTTAAAATGTGAGTGGTTCTATACTATAAGCTAAATGTACATGATTAAATACACTTTGTTTATACCTTTCCAAAGCTTACAGTCAATTGGAAAAGAACCAATGAAACAATAATACCAAATATATGCAATTATAAATATTGACAAGTTTTCATATGAAATATGGGCTATTTTGAGACACACAAATATAACAGCAGACATGATTTAGATGAGGGATTGGAGAAGATCTCCTTGAAGATTTCCTGAGAATAGGAGTTAGCCTAAGGGAGAACAAGTAAGCAGGGATGGGGATGACATGGCAGCTGTTCAAACTCCAGCTTCTTTACTTTCTCATTTGGAGCTGTGTGAAAACAAAAGGCAGAAGGAAAACAAGCAATAACAAAATGACCCTTATTTTACAGAGTAGCTCATTGGTTTGATTAATGCTTTAGCCATTTTGGTGAAACACATAGAACCACTTTGATGAACTAAAATTTTAACACATCATCCACTTCCCAAAGTAAGTAAGGCTTATTCATTCTAAAGAATGCGTAGACTATCCTCCTCTTTTTGGAAGTGTTATGTGAGGGATTAGGAAAGGGTCAGAAAGTAGCTTCAAATTGCTTCTCATAAAAGCAACATACCTGATTTGGAGCAGATGGTCGATCGGAAAGAAACATCTAGAGGCATCCTTCACATCTCTGGTCTCTCCTTAATTGTCTGCAGTCATATCTCCTCCTTCTTGTCCCACTGAAGAAAGTATTCTTCTTCAGACTGATAATCCTTCCACCTGTCTTCTAGATTTCATATATTATCATTTCTTCAAAGATACTGCTTCATCAGACTCATGTTTCACTATCTTCTTCCCCTCTGCTGGTTCTTTCACCTGCAACAATTAACAAAACATTCATTTAAACTACTCAAATGTTCAAAAGCAACCCTTCTTTTATTCTGCATCTTCCCAACCCTGCTACCGCCGTCAACAGCAATCTTTCCATTCCTTTCATGCCCTTTATTCCTTGGTTTCTTTGGAAAGTAATATGAAGTAATATGAACTCTCTACCTCTACTTCTTAATCCCTGTGCATTTCTCAACTTACAGGAATTTAATATATTTTCTGGTCACTCCACTAATAACAGCCATCACGGCTATCAACAAGGTGGTCTAATTTTTCACATCCAATTGCAACTTTTCTGGGATCATTTTACATGACCTCTGAAACCCCCAAAATTGTTTGTCAACTCCATTTCCCTGAAATTCCTTCCTCCATTGATTTCCATGACCCCTCTAAATATGTTCCTTGCTTATCTTTCCCTGTTGCAAGATCTTCTTTTGGTGCTTTCCAGAGCTTCCTTAAAGCTTTTCAAATACATGTATATTTGGAAAATAAATACTGCTCTGTAAGTTGTCCCAATCTTTTCTATCTTCAAAAAAAAGAGGTTCTGACTGCTCTTTATTGGTCTTTCTGTTGCCATCTGCTCTCTGAAAGGAGATAGACTTTCACAGCATATTTTTTTAAATTAGAGTCCACATTGAATTAGGAAAAGAGGAAGAAATAAATAAGAGAAATATATTCTTACTTAAGAAATAGTTCTTAGCACAGTGTCTAGACAGGATAGCAGAGAAGATTAGGGTTTAATTTAAAAGTTTGGAAAAGATAAGCAGAAAGCAATTATTTGGTGAAAAGAAAGTGTATGGGAAATGGCATTTTAATACGAGTTTCTCTAAATGAAATATATCTTTGCCAGAGTTTGATAAACACATGTAAAAACTCCAATTATTTTGAAGTTCATTTGGTTCATGGGCTGCGCTTTTATACCAAAACACAACTCTCAGACTGGAACATGTGTTTCATTTATTCAATTGTGTTATCCACAGATTAGAACATAGGATGTTTCCTTTTGTGAAAATTCACTAAGCTGTGTACTTGTATGATATGTACACTTCTCTGTAAGCTATACTTCAATAAAGTGAAGGAAAAATAAAATCCTTTGCAAACAAACAAGTACTCAGAGATTTCATCACCACCAGGCCTGCTCTACAAGAGCTCCCGAAAGAGGCACTACACATAGAAAGAACAACCAGTACCAGCCACTCCAAAAAGATACCAAATGGTAAAGAACATCATTATATTTTTAATTTGGAGTTTTTCCTATTTGGGTGTTGTAGGTAGTTATAGCTACACTTTCCTCTTAGTACTACTTTTGCTGTATTTTATAGGTTTTGGTATGGTTTGTTTTCATTACCATTTGTTTCAAGTAATTTTTAAATGTTCTCATTAATTTCTTCACTGATCCAATGGTCATTCAGGAGCATATTGTTTATTTTCTAGGTATTTGTATACTTTCATGAGTTCCTCTTGTTACTAATTTCCAGTCTTATGCTTTTATGGACAAAAAAATGCTTGATATTATTGCAAATTTTTGAATGATTCAAGACTTGTTTTGCTCACTAACATAGAATCAATCTTTGAGAATAATTCATATGCTCAGGAAAATAATGTGCATTCTGAAACTCTTGGCTATAATTTTCTGTAAATATCTATTAGGTCCATTTGGTTTATGCTGCAGATTAAGACTAACATTTCTTTGTTTATTTTCTGTATGGAAGATCTGTCCACTGTTGAATGTGGGGTGTTGAGGTCTCCAACTATTATTTTATTGAGGACTATTATTTTCCTTAGCTCTAATAATGTTTTCTTTATATATACAGATGTTTATTTA